>CM074448.1:16607540-16820040 GCA_037101425.1 Elopichthys bambusa | reverse complement strand
TATTGTTTCTGCTAGAAAAATGATTCTCTAGGGACGAAAAGTGTTATTGATGGGTAAGTATAGAACTGGCTATCAACTTAATGACAATTACTTACAGTCAAACAGTTACAAATGTCTCTCCTTTTCCTGCTGAACCATTTATCTCAGTGCTGGATGGGAACTAATTTTCTTTATGGCTCCCACGCGTAACATGTCCATCAGCCAATAATGTACGAGTAGCTCTGGCTGACTCGAACTGATACGCTTGCAACTATTTCAGCACAGTCATAGCAACACAAATGCTGATTGTAGCTTGTTCTGTCCATCATCACCACACCAATCGACATTTCATCCTAAACATGTGCTATGCTATTAAATGGTTAGTTCACCCAAAAATGAAATTCTGTCATTAATTACTCATGTCGTTCTACACCTGTAAGACCTTCATTCATCTTCGGAACATAAATTAAGATATTTTTTAAAAATCTGATGGCTCAGTGAGGCCTCCATTCCTAGCAAGTTCATTTAGACTTTCAAACGCCCAGAAAGGTACTAAAGACATACACTATATTGCCAAAAGTATTGGGACACCCCTCCAAATCATTGAATTTAGGTGTTCCAATCACTTCCATGGCCACAGGTGTATAAAATCAAGCACCTAGGCATGCAGACTGCTTCTACAAACATTTGTGAAAGAATGGGTCACTCTCAGGAGCTCAGTGAATTCAAGCGTGGTACCGTGATAGGTTGCCACCTGTGCAATAAGTCCATTCGTGAAATTTCCTCACTACTAAATATTCCACGGTCAACTGTTAATGGTATCATAAAGTGAAAGCAATTGGGAACAACAGCAACTCAGCCATGAAGTGGTAGACCACATAAAATCACAGAGAAGGGTCAGCGTATGCTGAGACGCACAGTGCGCAGAAGTCACCAACTTTATGCAGAGTCAATAGCTACAGACCTCCAAACTTCATGTGGCCTTTAGATTAGCTCAAGAACAGTACATAGAGAGCTTCATTGAATGGGTTTCCATGGCCGAGCAGCTACATCCAAGCCTTACATCACCAAGTGCAATGCAAAGCGTCGGATGCAGTGGTGTAAAGCACGCCGCCACACGGGTGGAGGGGGGATTATGGTGTGGGGTTGTTTTTCAGTGGTTGGGCTTGGCCCCTTAGTTCCAGTGAAAGGAACTCTTAATGCTTCAGCATACCAAGATATTTTTCATGCTCCCAACTTTGTGGGAACAGTTTGGGGATGGCCCCTTCCTGTTCCAACATAGCTGCGCACCAGTGCACAAAGCAAGGTCCATAAAGACATAGATGAGCGAGTTTGGTGTGGAGGAACTTGACTGGCCTGAACTCAACCCAATAGAACACCTTTGGGATGAATTGCTGCGAGCCAGGCCTTCTCGTCCAACATCACTGCCTGACCTCACAAATGCGCTTCTAGAAAAATGGTCAAAAATTCCCATAAGCACACTCCTAAACCTTGTGGAAAGCCTTCCCAGAAGAGCTGAAGCTGTTATAGCTGCAAAGGGTGGGCCAACTCCACATTAAACCCTATGGATTAAGAATTGGATGTCATTAAAGTTCATGTGCATGTAAAGGCAGGCGTCCCAAAACTTTTGGCAATATAGTGTATTTAAAACAGTTTATGTGACTACAGTGGTTCGATCTTATTGTTATGAAGCAACCAAAATACTTTTTGTGCGCCAAAAAACAAAATAACGACTTTATTCAACAATATCTAGTGAAGGGGCGATTTCAAAACACTGCTTTCTGAAGCTTTGAAGCTTTATGAATCTTTTGTTTCTAATCAGTGGTTTGGAGCGTGTATCAAATGATCTCAAACTGCCAAAGTCATGTGATTTCAGTAAACAAGGCTTTGTTACCTCATGAGTGTTTCAAAATTTCAATGGTTCACGTGACTTTGGCAGTGCTCCAAACCACTGATTCAGATAACAATATATTAACAATAACACTGCATCTATGGTTAGTTATCTATTTCAGGTCATGGTGGAGCATGATTGATTGTATTAAGGGTCAGTTTTTCATGCTTACTAAGTTAAAAAGCAGCTGTATTTCTGAGTAAGTGTCAAAAACACAGGAAAGTAGAAAAAATCCTGGTCTACTCTGCTCAATCATCTCCAAAGTAACCTCCCAACAATGCAAGTGTAATCTATCATTTGACAGCTCACACAGGCTCTGAAGCTCGGCCTCCTCACAGTCGGAGGTGTATAGCATGTGTGCGCTCCTGCTGTCTGAGGTAAGTTCAGTCCAGTGGGGAGTACAGGTGTTTATCAGGGACTGTGTGCTTCCACTGCTGGAACGTGGAGATTCTGTCTGCTGTCAGTCTGAAGCGAGAGCTAGAGTTATGATGGCACTGAGATGGGAATTACACATTTATCACGGCGATCACAAATTGTGTGCTTGTGTTTACAGCAAAGCAGAGACTGGAAAAACTGACCCAAATACGGATAGTAAATACTGCCTCATAGAAAATGAAGAAGACTAGCTACACTTTTATCTCTGAGAACAGAGAAAAGAGTGAGACACAAAGATCTAGTCCACCAGTTAATGATTTAACAAATATTCACAAGTGACATTCAATGCAAATCAAGTTATAAACTCACTCAAAATCCTGTGGAACTTGATAGGCTACTTGATAGTCACAACCTTGAGCATGTTAATAATATAATGAAACATTAATATTATGGAATGCGCACTTGTAGTATACTTCAAATCCCTTATATATACAGTCAAACCAAAATTTATTCAGATACCTTGAACATTTCATTCATTAATACAGTTTATTCACTATAATTAATAAAAAATAAAAAATAAAGATCATAAAATATGACAAGATCAGACAGAGTTAAACTGTGTCAGAAAAAAATAATCTTAATTATGTCAGATAACACTTAAGAAAACATGGCCAGGTCAAAGTGTATGAATAATTTTTGGTTCCAAATTTTTATCAGTTTTACTGGTAGTCCACTGTATGAAGAATTTATGGGTATAATATGTCACAGTTTACTTTATTTATATATATATATAATGTTGACTGTTTCACTATATAAATAAAACTGACATGACTTAATTAAGTAATAACATCAGTAAGGTCAGAAAATAATGGGGTCTTTGAGACAAAAATGCACCTAAAATGAATAAAAATGCCCCAAAATTCAAGTGTCAGTATGACTGTGAAACAAGACCATCGATACAGAGCGTTTCAGCACCACCTCACCTTATGTTCCAACCCCATATCAATTATTCACAGACTCTAGATTAAAATTTACGACTGAGCTCCACGACGTGTTCTGGAAATGAGCTCCATATCATTGTCTGACCATCTGTTAGTTCCAAACTTTTCGTGACTGTTCTACTCCCTTGACTGCCATAGTGACACTTTTCCAACTTCTACTGTCACACTTATGATGACACTTTCACACTAGTAGTCTCAAAAGGGCCAAGGTGAAAATCTATTTTATTTCTCCCCTATGGATGGTGTTAGGTAGAGTATGGTTATATGTTCTGGTATTGCTATTATTGCTCAAATCTGATTGGCTGGATTCCAGGATTTCAGCAAAAGTTCTGCACAGAAAAAGTCACTGGATTTGATAAAGTGTGTGAAGTTTGTGCCAGATATTCAGAATGTACTTACATACATACATACTTTTTATTTATTTACTTGTTTATTTATGAGGCACTTATTAGCAACTAAACAAGCTATTTTAAAGCACTTACAAAAAAAAAATATTTTGAAGAATATGGTTAATGGACACTACTGACTTCCATAGTATGGAGAAAAAAAAAAAAAAAATCCTGGTCAATGGGGTCCATCAACTGTTTGGTTTCCGACATTCTTCAAAAATATCTTATTTTGTGTTCAGCAGCAGAAGAAAAAAATCATACAGGTTTGGAACTACTTGAGGGTGAGTAAATGATGACAGAACTTTCATTTTTAGGGGATCTATCCCTTTAAGAGAGACTGCTGTTTTACTACTTGCATATTAAGTCATTATGCCATCTATCATTTGCCATCTACATTCAGATTTAACCGCCCTTAAATGACACGTAAAACAAAGCAAATTGTAATCACTTTGCTTTAGCCTTGGCCAGAACAGTCAGAAAAGTTTTGGTCAAAAGCCAAGCTAAGTTTTAGAGTAACAGTGATAATGCTTGTCTTAGCAAATGCCACTAAAACACTTCATAGTGATCTAAAAGTAGCCATTATGGTTTCTCCCTTTTGATTTCTTTAGTGAATGGACTTGACTGGTTACAGGTGGCTTTTTAAATGTTATTCTGTTTTAACAGCCTTTCAGTCCTTTAATAGCCCTTTAACATTTAACAACACACATGCACACACACTTATTCCCTCGACATACACCTCAGTCAGCAGACAAGCTGAACTCCCAAGGGAAAGTGTTTTTAGAAAGCAACAGGAAAGATGGGGCATCATCCTCTCGGCTTCACATCCATTACCCTCCGATCTGCCGCGGGGAGGAAAACATTAGTAAAGAAAGAAAGAAAAGAGGAAAAGGAAGGAAACGCGGCTGTCATTATAAGTGCCACCTTTCCATTTTTCATTTAGTCTGTTCATTTTTTCCCTTTCTGCACAGTGAGAAATAAATTAAAGCCATGACTTGAGCTACACAAACCTTTATTTCGTTCTTCCTCCCCGTTACACTTTTATAGACATATAGGCATCATGAATAGAGCATTAGAGAACATACAACGCTAATCATACTCATTATCGCTCCGCCCGCCGTTATTTAGCACCTGCACGCTTCACAGAAGGAGAGAATGACGACAGTGCTGGGAATATGAAATTTTCATATTGCCTTTGGGAGAAAATGTATTTCGCTTTCTTGTGAAAAGAGGTGAAAGAGGCTGAGTTGACGCTTTTAACTGCAGTTAGAAAGGTGTCAGCTGCTTGGTCTATTCACTGACACCATCAAAACACTTCTGAATGTGCCTCTATATGGCTGCTTTCAGATTTATGAGTCCGCCACTTCTCAACTTACTGCCACTCTCAAAACTTGTCTTATGCTAGAGCATTACGATTTTCTTCAGGCCCCCTTGTTGAGTGCCCTGAGTAGTGCACCGGAGAATATGCAGTGAATTACTTCACTTGGATGTCACCAATGAAATCAGTTGTCATAAAGCTCGGCAGATGGTTGGACAGTAGAGGGATCAGATATCTCAGTCCCTGCACAGCACACATTTCAACTCAAAGTCATAGGACACATTCACAGTGCAGCTGAAAAGGGCCGTCTCTCTACTTCTGCATAATCTCGTTCTTTTCAGTGATTTTTCTCCAAGAGCCTTAATAATAATAAAAAACAAATATATGATATCCAAAGTATGTAAGGTAGTACAACTAGATCTCTTTTATCGAATCCAAAAGGTTTTAATTATATTTTGCTACATGTAATGAAAATGTAATCAATGTATATATATTTTTTTTTATTCTGGCATGATTTTATAACATATATCATTATCATTATTATCATATATCAACATGGTATTAAAATAATGTGTAGAAGTCGTTGCTTTGTTATGAGAATGCATGATGTCATTCGGAGTAACCAATATAAAGGCACCATTTTGGATCAATTCATGTGGTCAGTATCATGTGACAGGATTTGACATAATTCAGACACCTATAAAGGACAACATGGTTGTGAAGCAAAATAACAAACTCTCTTTTAACTATTTGAAAAATATATGTTTTCACTTACTCATACACATGTCCCAAAACATCAGGTCATTCGGTACAACCGCTATAAAACATGGAAAATGTTGTAATATTTTAAAAACTTGTACTAAATATAAAATGTTTGATTGTTCTTTTGCTAGCTAGATATCAAGCTAACTAGCTAGCTAGCCAGATATATATATCATCATTCAGTATAACCAAAAGTGTAATTCGGTAAAACCAAAATTTTGGTTGAACCGAATTACTTTTTTGGTGACAAATTTTGTCCATCTTGTAAAAAAATGACAAAAGCAGTGTTAATTGATCATAAAAACCACAAAATGTCATTGTTAACACTTCAGGATTAATTATATCTCCGTTGTTTGTTTTTATTACTTTTAAAAACCTTATTCATCAATGACCCATATATATATATATATATATAAGTCTTATAGGACTGTACTGACAGCCATACGCAGGACTATTTACATCTTCTTACTGTACATACAGTCTCCTTAGACTCATACCCATGTTCTCTCAACTGCAAGTTTTTCTCCAGAGCTCTTCTTTAGAGGTTAATTAAGATTAATTAAATATATCTAACTGTTCTTTCCTGAGATCCGATGACTGCACACAAGACTGATCTTTTTTTCTCCATCAGACCACTTCAGACCCTGCAGGGCTGTCAGGGTTACCTTTTCCAAAGTTGAGAATGAAGGGCACAGATTACAATGTGAGAGCCAAACATGCTTTTGTCCTTCCTCTACGGCCCCATTTATTACTGGCAATAACATCTGCTTTGGTGATCCAATCACAAGTGGTCAGTCAAGACAGATTTACATTTACACCTGGCACTGACATGTGTTTCAAATGCGATTGATGTGACCACTTGTGATTGAATTTTGTCGAGGGCAGAGTCTCTGATTTCAAAAGTACATCCATTTCACTTTACCTCAGCATGTCTCTGCATGTTCACGTCACACATACTGAGAAGATGTACAGTAAACAGTAAGTGGTTCTTCACTGCTCTCTAGGATACATAAGCATTTACATTACAAATGCGATTTCAAATGTGGTTTCTAAACAACCCAAAATGCGAATTGAGTGATCGGATTACAATGGACACTGTTTACAACTGTGATCACATCATCCAAGATGGATGTTCATACCAAGCGTAAATGGAGCATATGTTATTCACACAGTCAAGAGTGTGGGGGAAACTTTACATAAATTCTCCCATTAAAGGAGCCCATAATAACATTTCATATAATGGCTCATCAACCAAAATCCATCTATTCAGAAAGTTGTCTTACAAACAGAAATTAATGTGTTTTTAATGTGCAATCTATTTTGATAAACTATAATTCCTCCTTGACTTGGAAAACAAGACTTGCTAATTCATTCTTCAATTACTGTTGCGCACAATCCCCAAAAGCAATTTAACAAATTGTGTTGCTAACTTCGAAATATGTGAACATTTTAGCAGTCGTGATGTTGCTTTCTTCTAAGAGCATGACATTAAAATAAATAGTGTTTTAACAGCTCTTGTGTGGAATCAGAATTAGTGACGTACTAAAATAAAGCAAACATCCCCAAGAGATTCTCCACAGCAAGCATTTAGTAGAGTATTTGCATACTTTAATGGATTCATTTTGTTTAATGTGTTTATTTTTTGAAGCCTCTTTCATCCCTGAGTTTATAAATGGATGTAGTTTGCAAATTGACAATAACATAAATGCTTGATGATTTGGAGGATTTGATTGGGGACCGTCTACATTCCCAAGGAACTTTTTGAATTGACTTGCTCAAAATATAACAGTGTGTAACTGGTTGAAGTGAAATGCTTTGACATGCAAAGATAAAAAGTAACTGTCGTATAATGTATGTTTATAATGTTGATCAAATGCATTAGTAGTGTACTGACACTTTAATAAGTGATCAAGCATTAACACCCAGACATGTTAGCTAAAAATTCTCACATTGCATATATCAAATTTCAAAAAGGTTACGAAATGAGTTTTAGCTATAATATTTTTTATTGATTACAGGCAGACCAATACAGAATCTGCAGCTCTTCTGCATGTAACTGTAAATATGAATGGATGTAAACAAGTTCAGAGGTATTAAACGGGGTTTAACTACACTATTATTAGTAGCTGAAAAAGTATATTTACCAAAAATAAGCCAAATTATCCAAAATGGTACTTTTTAGCCTTGTACTAAACAACAAATAAACCACAATACATTTTGTGGTCTATGTTAGTCATAGGGTGTGACACTATTCACACTACAGCACTACACACTACAGTGATGGCTAGTTTCATAACACTGCTTCGAAGCTTTACGAATCTTTTGTTTCGAATCAGTGGTTCGGAGCGCCAAAGTCACGTGATTTCAGTAAACAAGGCTTCATTATGTCCTAAGTGTTTCAAAATTTCAATAGTTCATGTGACTTTGGCAGTAACACTGATTCGAAACAAAAGATCCATAAAGCTAGTATAATTAAATATACTTGTGGCACGCTATAAATTGGTATACTTAAAGTCAGCTAAATTGGAACAACTAATTTTGTACTAAATGCATTTTAGTTGTCCAAAAGCAGTGCTAAAGTTGTATTAAATATACTTGTTTGTGCTAAAGTGGAACTATTCCAAGTACACTTAAGTACACTTTAAATATACTCTTGTATTTAAGTTTTGAAATGCAGAATTCACTCAGCATAAACTTTAGAATTGCAATTCAATTACATTGTAAGAGTGTTGAACATACATTAATATTATACTGATAACAAACTTTTAGTGATTTTAAAACACACTGCAATGGCATTTCAAGTTAACTTGAAGTGTGCTAATGACATCATTATAGTGTGCTTCAAATAGGCTACAATAAAGTAATCTTTATAAATAAAGTTACAGCTTTAGAATATGCCTTTTACAGACAGCCCCAGTATACCAGTAACTTACTTATCCAGTGAACATCAGTGAGACAATGGGAACAGATTTATATGTATATTGAATGCAGGAACCAGTACGAGCTGGAATCAAACCCAGGTCACGCGGGCCGCTGTCGCACAAGAGCACTTGGCTTACCTGTTGCGCCACCACACGTATATAGACTACGCTAAACTGGTGTTACTTTGTGTTCTCTCTAGTACAGCTTTAAGTGCGCAGACATTATTAATGACAACTATTAACAACAGCACAAATTATATGGATTAAAATACTGTGAATCGCTGACAAAATTATTAATATAGACACAGTAAGTGGTGCGTGAAAATAAACATGAAACGGCCCGTATTTCAAAAGTGCAAATAAGAGCCATTAAAGTAGCATTAATGGTAAAACTGTATTACAGTGCATTGAAGTGCATTAGGAATACACAAATGTAATAACACTTCTGATCAGGTACATGAATTTTTTCACCATTTCAAACTGACTATATGTTGTTTTCTTTATTTGCCATAATTACAAATATTTACTTATGTAACTACTTTCTATGTATATGTATATCTGTTTGCAACCATGCAAAATTGTGAAAAGTGCTACTGAATTAAATTAAACAATAGCTACCTGATATTCAAAGTGTGAGCAAATTATTAAAAAAGGTAATGGTCATAATTATAACTCAAAACACATTTCCTGTAAACTTTTACCTAGGCCAATACTATTTTTTTATACTAAACAAGTAGAACTCAAATACTGTTCAATGAATTGGACATTTAAATCATAACAGGTCAACAAAAAATTCAACAAAAATAAATTACCGAAGTACTTGTAAAAATTTAACAAATGAAATCATTTTATTTGCAAATTTCTCATGGTAACGTCTGAGCTGTAGGCAAAAGTTGGATTTGAAAATTCTGCCCTTACAGCCAATTAGCAGAAACAAACTAGATGTTTCATTTCATACCTCATGTTTTCTGTGGTTTGCACAAAAAGAAAGTATATAGCATTATCTAAAAATAATTTGATCATTCTCGGTTGTTTGGCAAAAGTACAGCAAAACCGATTGCTGGTGAGTGTGATGGTATTGGCTTTATGGTGTGTTCAAAACATATCAGTCATTGTGGTTCAACCAATAGTAGGAAGTTGGGGCAGGCCAATGGGGGTCAAGGTTTAGCTTCAGCAGTTACAGTGTTTTCAAGTCATGTCAGAAAGAATGTATTTAAAATGCACATGAACATCAGCACAACTCATAATTATGAGTTTATGTAACTCTGGATTTCCTTAAGAGTTTCCGAGTTAAGTACATGACGGTGAGAAAACATGTCAGAGGCAATAGATGCAGAGTCTGCCCTAGTGAAAGAACCCAATATGTACCAAAATGTATTTAAAAATAGGCCTACATTAATTTCACACTAACTAAAAACCCATTAATATACAGTAGTCAACATCTGAAGTGGATCAAAAAGGTTCATCAAAGTTGTCCTTAGAAGAAGGTTTTAGGACAACTTTGATGAACGGTTTTGATCCGCTTCAAATGTTGACTATTTACAGACATACTGACATAAATGTTTTAATGGAATTCTTCTTTATATTGCACAATGCATATTTCTAAATATTAAGCCTAAATATTAAGCCTATTAGTAAGAATAGTATGATCACTGTATAGTCTAAATGCAAGATATATATATACACTTGTACTAAACTATACTTACTAAACTAAACTATACTATACTAGTACTAAACTATACTAGTTCCACTTTAGTATAATGAAATATATTTAAGTATATCTTTAGTTGGACCTCAACACAAAAAAAATTGTTCCAGTTTAGCAGACTTTAAGCATACCAATTTAGTATACTAAACGTACAATTGCAGAGTATTTATATTAAGTACATGCAAATGTAAATGCAATTGTAGAATAAATGTATTTCAAATAGATTTTAGTATATTTATTTTTCACTAGGGTAGTATTGGCCTAGATAAAAGTTTACAGGAAATGTATTTTGAGTATACATTATGTATTAAATATTATGAATTATTAAACTAATTATTAAACCTATCCTGACCAGTCTTCAAAAATTACACAAAAAGTAAAAATGTCAAATAAATTCAGAAACATTAACTGCATGAAAAGTAAATAATTTTAATCTACGCATCACATTTGAATCAGCAGCGTAATGCGGGACCGCCAAACCACCAAATCATTTCATTGCGTTTTTGTCAGGAGCAGTTGTGGTGCATTGAGAGTTAAAGCGTGCAGAGAATCGGCAGAGAAATGTTACAGATGGTTTTATTATCTGCACGACACTGAAACACAAGCAGTTCTGCACGTTCACATTTTTCCACCAAGGAACGGAACTGTCTATGTTTTAATGCGTGCACAAGAATAAAACTAATGTTATGCCGGTTTATGCAATTGCTTCATGTTACGTTAATGACAGATCATGTCAAGTAAAATGGAAGCAAAACATTCCTGATATTTAATGTTGCATCTGCTGGTTTTATTTCTTCAACAGCTTAAAGTTTAATGCACGTTCGTGTTATATAGCTCCAGGCAGTGGCGTAGCAAGTCAGCCCCGGGCCTTATGCGAATGAGTCCCAGGACTTTAATATGAATAAGATATTATCACTAATATGCAGACAAAAATGGTAAAAAAAAAAAAAAAAAAAAAAAATTCTAGGAATGACAACAGCACTACAGTACTATATGTGCTCCTCCATCAATTTGACTTTGCATTGCAGATCTATTTTTAAAAAAATGTCAAAAAACGGCTTTTCAACACAGTCTACGTTTTAATTCAACCGATTCGACTCTGGCTTTGGAATTTCAGAATGATTATTCCAGTTATGAATTAATTATTCTGTTACATACTTTTTTAATGTTTAATGTTTTATTCCTAATAAATGTACTACAAGTTTCTTCTCCAAATTTGTTTCCATCACGTTTTATGTGCATTTTATTTCGCTGAATATAAAATAGGCCTATCCACCCCAGCGAGTGTAGGAGTTACATTTATTCACATCTTGTGCAGTATCTTAAAATGCGCAGACATAGTCGTTTTTTCAGAAAACCAATATGACTCATTTAAAATTCTGTAGGCTACTACTGACATTACTGCATGCATATGTTTCAGAAACCCATTTTTAAAATTACAGTAAAGTGAATACCGGTCAAATACAATAAATCATCGCTAAGACATGGCATGGACCATTTTATGGTCCATTTATTCAGATTCTTAATGATTTTCAGTACATTTAACATAGATAGGCTATAGCAAGTTATTGACAACATTATTTCTATTATACTTCATTCTTCTGAACATATGTACACGGGTTCTGTCTCGCAAGCACTCAGTTCACTCTCGCATGAGCTGTTGTACAGTACACACACTGTCCGTGCCATCACAAAAACTGGGCTGCACGTGGACGGGGAGTGCGGATGTCCGCAAACCCTCCTGATAACGAAAATTTCGCGATGCGGATGGTGCGCGGACACCCGAAGTATACTTTGGGGTTAAGCCCGTAATAACGGGCCCCCAATCCGCCCGGGCCCATATGCACATGCATACCTTGCATGCCCAGACACTACGCCACTGGCTACAGGCCACTCCACGTTTATTTTCACACACCACTTACTGTGCCTATATTGAGACTATTCTCTGCGATTCACAGTCTTTTAATCCATATAATTTGTGCTGTCATTAATAGTTGTCATTAATAATGTCTGTTCGCTTATAGCTGTACTTCTAACAATATAGAGAGAACACAAAGTAACCCCAGTTTTGCCCGGTCCATGTCTGAGTGGTGGCACAACAGGTAAGATGAGCGCTCTTGTGCAACAGTGACCCGGGTTCGATTCCAGCCCGTACTGGTTCCTGCATTCAATATACATATACATATGTTCCCATTATCACACTGATGTTCACTGGATAAGTAAGTTACTTGTATACTGTGGGTGTCTGTAAAAGGCATATTCTTAAGCTGTGACTTTATTTATAAAGATTACTTTATTTGAAGCACACTATAATGATGCCATTAGCACACTTCAAGTTAACTTGGAATGCCATTGCAATGTGTTTTAAAATTACTAAAAGTTTGCTATCAGTATAATATTAATGTATGTTCAACACTCTTACAATGTAACTGAATTGCAATTCTAATGTCACCAAAATATTCTGCATTTCAAAACTTAAATACAAGAGTATATTTAAAGTATACTTAAGTGTACTTGGAATAGTTCCACTTTAGCACAAACAAGTATATTTAATACAACTTTAGTTGAACTTCAGCACTGCTTTTGGACAACTACAATGCATTTAGTACAAAATTAGTTGTTCCAATTTAGCAGACTTTAAGCATACCAATTTATAGCGTGCCACAAGTACATTTAATTATACTAAAGTACATCTGAATAAATTGTGCTTAAGTATACTATTTTTTTCACTAGGGTAACCCTTTAAAATATCTTGATATGTATGTGACACTGTATTATATTTCTACTCAGTCTTCTCTTTTTCCACCATGAAACACATAATATAAAGATTTCAGAGAGGAAAAAAACAAAGACATACTGGGAAAGAATCCACACCTTCCTCACAGGAAAGGATGAGTAAGTAAACAGATCAGAATCAGTAATACAGGACAGTAAATATTAGCAAAGGGGACTGAAATGAGTGAACAGATATATTATTCAGTAGTAGCTTATCACTATCACAGTTCAATTCTTATATCCTAGATTATATTTCTGCTTATTACCAAAAGTTATTAGCTATTTTTTTTTTTTATCAGTGTCTATTTACACTAAGTGCAAATAGCCCACCTTGTTGGCAGAGGTTATTTACACTAACTCTGCCCACCACTGTCTGGTTTAAACCGACAAAATGATAAAAGAAACATATCCAGTAACAGGAGCAGTGGTGTGGAGAGTAAGAATAGCAGACTTAGCTTTTCAAGTTCAAGTTCAAATCACTTTTTTACAATCCTATTATTTGCCCAATTCGTATCCCATACCATCCCATGGAGGGCCATTTATTTTGAATAAGAATGAAGAAAATATTTGAAAAGTTGAAATAAAGTGCCTATCCATTTATGATTTTAATAAATATATACTGAATAATAACTGTTGTTATTATTGCTTACTGAATTATAATGAGGGGATCATAGTATCTGCCACTATTTGCACTATAAGTATACAGTAAATAGCATCTAACACTATTTACACATTTAAATCTAATATGTTGTCTTATTATCATATGGTGTGCCATAAAAATTTGAAAAAAAGAGAGATTATCACATTGTTTTCAAGCTTTTTAAACAACACCGCAACACTGTAAATAACCTCAAATAAACAGCACAAACACACTGAGATTGTCTTTTCTCTCTCTCTCTTGAACTCAAGAGTACACAACAATGTACCATTAATTTGAAGAAGTCACACCATCTTTCAGGTGCTGTTTGGTTCCCTGTTTCTTTGTAATTGTTGATTGTGATAATAGCAGTAGGCTTAAAATAAATACATTACTGAATGATACACAATGTACAAGATGTTAGCAAGATAAAGATTCACAATTTCTGAGTAAAAGAACATCAGCTATTTTTGAACCAGGGTTATTTTTAAATCCTGTACCGGGTGAGATACTGAGCAAGTTTGCTACATCTGCAAAGTGACACAAATGGAGCTGGTTATGTGATGCAAATGTCAAAATGTATTAGTTTACAAATTAAGAGTTCAGATGCAAAAGCCTCTAAGTGCCATCTGAAATTTTCTTCTAAAATGAACATTTTTATCTTTTTGTCGTTTTCCATTTGTATGTTTAGGTTTAGTAATTTCACTTTAATGGCAATTAATAGGTCCCTTTCATTGCCATTAAAGTTAAATAACTTAACATAAACATACAAGCTTGATAAAAATGTTTACAATGCACTTAGAGGCTTTTGCATCTGAACTCTTCAAATCATGAACTATGGTAAAAGTGTTTTGAAGTAAAAAAAAAAAAAAAAAAAAAAAAAAAAAAAAAATCGGTCATAATTTGTGTTAAAAGGAAAAGTTGTTGGTGTTTTACTGCCACTAGTGTTCATCAGCTGAAAACTGCAATGGACTGTAGGTAGAGGAATGTTTCCCCAATATAATAAGTGAGAATTTAAAATGTATTCTATGGCAGAATAAAAGGATACAGACTACTTTTACTAACCAAAACACCTTGACGTGCGCACTATTCACAATATTTATGTTTAAATTACATATATACTTTTTATATTTATATATTATTAGATGTATTTATATATGAATATACAGGTGCATCTCAATAAATTAGAATACCATGAAAAAGTTTTTTTCTTTTCTGTAATTTAATTAAAAAAGCAAAACTTAAATATATCCTAGATTTATTAGACATAAAGTAAAATATTTCCACACTGTTTTGTTTTCATTTTGATTATTACAGCTCATCAAAATCAAAAAATCTGTATCTCAAATTATTAGAATATTTAATTTCAAATTCTATTAAATTACTATTCTCAGGGTATAAATACTGGGTTTAGGTCAGTAATCCCAACAGCAGTCATGGGGAAGCCTGCTGACTTGACAGTTGTCCAGAAGACGATCATCAAGACCCTCTACAATGAGGGTAAGCCACAGAGGGTCATTGCTGAAAGAGCTGGCTGTTCACAGTGTGCTGTGCCAAAGCATATTCGTGGAAAGTTGACTGGAAGGTAAAAGGTGTACAAGTGAAAGGAATGACCGCAGGCTTGATAAGATTGTCAGGCGAAGCCGATTTAAGAACTTAGGAGAGCTTCAGAAGGAGCGGACTGAAGCTGGAGTCAGTGCATCAAGAGCCACCGCACACAGACGTCTTCCACTGTGTTTTCTGAAGTCCACAGTTAACGCAGCCATCTACCAGGAAATTTTAGAGCACTTCATGCTTCCTTCTGCAGACAAGCTTTATGGAGATGCTGATTTCATTTTCCAGCAGGATTTGGCACCTGCCCACACTGCCAAAGGTACCAAAAGCTGGTTCAGTGACCATGGTGTTACTGTGCTTGATTGGCCAGCAAACTTGCCTGACCTGAACTCCAAGAATCTATAGGGTATTGTCAAGAGGAAGATGAGAGACACCAGACCCAACAATGCAGACGACCTGAAGGCCGCTATCAAAGCACCCTGGGCTTCCATTACACCTGAGCAGTGCCACAGGCTGATTGCCTCCATGCCACGCCACATTGATGCAGTAATTCATGCAAAAGGAGGCCCAACCAAGTATTGAGTGCATAGAAATGAACATACTTTTCAGAAACCTGATGTTTCTATTTAAAATATCCTTTTTTTTTTTTTTTTTATTGATCTTATGAAGTATTCTAATTTATTGAGATAGTGAATTGGTGGGTTTTTGTTAAATGTGAGCCAAAATCATCACAATTAAAAGAACCAAAGACTTAAAGTACTTCGGTCTGTGTGCATTGAATTTATTTAATACACGAGTTCCACAATTTGAGTTGAATGACTGAAATAAATAAACTTTTCCACAACATTCAAATTTACATTTTTGTTTCAACTGCTTACACATGAAATCTGCAAAACCAAACACTAATTCTCAGCCCTCGACTCGGTTTTCAATTTCATAAAACACTTTTTGCAAAACACAACACACAATTCTCTATGTAACACAAAACTCTAACAGGAAGTACCTTGATTTCCTTTTTCAAACACAACCAATCAAAATGCCACACTAATTCATAAGTGACTCACACTAACTCCTCACATGTGCAAACACTCATTGCTTTACTTAACACCAACCAATCATGGCTTTAGAATAGGCCTATAAATAGGCCAAAGGTCAAGTTATAGGTTTTGAACAACTTCTCTGTTGTTTACTTGCTTCCATATTCATCATTTTTAAACCCTATTGAGGAATTTTTCTCCACATGGTGCTGGAAAGTGCAAGATCGTCGTCCCTATATCAACATAACACTTCTCCAGGCAATGGAGGAGGCATGTGGAGACACTGACACTGCCTCCATCCAAGGTTGGATACGCAAGAGAGAACATAGCATGTGATGTGGATGAAGTATTGTGGCTGGATCCAGCCAGGAGGAGAGATGGAGCCTAGATACACCCAACCATCTTGCCCACTAACAAACACACACAACACACACATGTTGGGTTTCCATGTTCTATGGGGACATTCCATAGGCATAATGGTTTTTATATTGTATATTCTGTATATAAATGTCCCCACAAAGTCAAAATGTACTGGCATTACTATACTTGTGAGGATATTTGGTCCCCTACCAGGACACACATACACACCATTCCTTTTTCAAAATGAATCTATTTTTTTTTTTTTTTTTGGTTGCTAGTTTTTTTTTGTCCAACTACACATAGTTGATGTATTATATTTTCTTACGTACTGTGCAATACTGTATTCACAACCACAAATGCTTACAGTAAAAAAAATAATAAAAAAAATAAAAAAAAAAGTTTGGTTTTAATCTTGCTTTCTCTCTGCCAATTACTTTCAATCTTGTACAGAAATGTACATAGCAGCTTATGAAAGAAGAGCTTTAGGTTTTGAATAACTGTGTATATGATATATCCAAAAATAGAATATTATGGCAAATGTGTTTGAAAAGTAAGACAAATATTTGCTTTTGAGATGTGTTTGTGATATTTTGAATGCAGTGATTCATTTTGCAAGAGAAGTAAGGCATTTTGCGTTTTGTGTGTGCAATTCTTGGATTTGTGTGTAAAGTTTTGAAAAAAAGAGGCAAAGTTTTGAAAATGTGTATAAGCAGTTGAAAAAAACCTGTATATCTATTTGACATTTAACAGACCATATTCCTCATATGCATCAAAGAACACAGCAGTCAATAATCTGACTTCCTCCTCCAACATGTACAGCAGCGTGACCAAGCACACTCTTATGATACACTCACCGACTAATGCCCTGTCATGTGTGTGTGTGTGTATGTGTGTGTGTATGTATGTGTGTATGTGTGTGTGTGTGTGTGTGTGTGAGCATGAGGACAAAGAAGAAGAGAGAAGAGGACAACTTCAAATGAGCCGAGTGAAGTAAATGTGAAAATAAATGGAGTGATAAAAAAGAAATGGAGCAAAGTAGAATCATGCAAAGCCATTAAGGAGAAAGAAGAGAACAGGAAATGAAAAAGATGCCATCTTTTGATGTGTGTGTGTGTGTGTGTGTGTGTGTGTGTGTGTGTGTGTGTGTGTGTGTGTGTGTGTGTGTGTGTGTGTGTGTAGGTAGGTACAGATCAGAAGAGCTCAGGGTGTGTGTGCAGGAAAAAAGGTCCAGAACAGCATGAGGGTGAGTGAATGATGATACATTTTCAAGTCATGTGCCCTGACCACCAAGGAAGACCTTAGACACTCACACTGACTAGTTACCAGATCAAATGACCTAACAAAAGGCCAGCCTAACCCACACTGATATTCAATAATCAAAATTAAATAAAATGAACCTATAATGAGTTGTAAATTAAAAATAAATTTAACACACGCAAAATTATTACAGTAAAAACAGGCAAAAGTTATCTCCTAGACACCTAGAAATAAATGTATTGATAAGCAAGGACACCTAGAAATGGACAAAAAAAAAAAAAAAAAAAAGGACAAGAAAAATGTAAAAACGTGTATAAATCATTCTAATATGGTAATTTTATCACATTAAACATCTCTTATTATTATCAATGTTGAAAATTGTTGAATTTGAATGTTGCATTTTTGCAGATTATTTTGTGGAAACCATGAAAAAATACCATCCAAAAAAATTAAAACTTTTATTCAACAAGGATTAAACTGATCAAAAGTGACAGTAAAAACATGTTACAAAAGATTTTTTTTTTTTTTTTTTTTTTTTTTTTTATATATAAATCTGAAAGTACACTGGATATGTCTCTCAAATGTAAGAGTTGACTCTCAGTCAAGTAAACGAGTCAAAACACTGCCAATACGTGAAAAATCAGTGGTTGAAGTTCATCTTTACAACAAAACCATAGCAGTATAGACCGAAACTTGTGCTGTGTTCCTGTCATTTTATTGACGACTGCTTCTTCAACCTAAATGTGTTCAACAAAGGATTCACAAGCCAGTTGTTATTAAAGGATGGATCAGTACCCAGTTTATTTGGACCGGCTTCTTCCTCCTCCAAATCACAACCTGTAAGTATGATTAATAATTCTTAGTGTTATGTTCTCTGTAGCATACACAATACGTATTTAGTTATGTGTGTTGTGTACGCTCCGCACAGCTTGTAGGTCTCCGGCTAACCAGCTAACCAGCTAACAGCAATATGTGTTTGCTCGCAATTGTATAGAAATGTGTCAAATGTTTGTTGTTGTTATTACTTGGAGTTATGATAAAGAATATAGCAATACGTTGGTGTACAACTGCAGTGCTTTATCAATACATTTCTGCGTTGGGCTAACGCATATACCATGACTGTTTGGGTGTTTACCGCCGAGCTATGGGCTAGGTTTGCTAACAAACATAAAACAACTTATTTCTTTTCTGAGTCTTTATTTTTAGAACAGAGCGTTTGTACTAAATGATGTTTAGAACAAACATCATTATTATAATACAATGTCAATGATGCAAGCACTGTAAACTGAACTCCGTGTCAACCAGCAGAAGTCATCTGACCAATCACTGCAGATTAGCGTCAAAGGAGAATCGTTTGGGAGTCGTTGAGCAAATAAGGTAAAAATAAATGCATATTAAAAGACAATGAAAGAGTTTTTTTTTTTTTTTTTTTACCTGCATGCATGTGAACCTGTTGTTGGGGACTCTTAAAACAAAAATATGAACCTTTCAAATGCCATAATAGGGTCACTTTAATAACTGAGTACCAATGACAATTAATTATAGCACCAACTCAGCATATTAGAAAAAAAATCTGAAAGATCATGTGACACTGAAGTAATAATGCTGAAAATTCAGCTTTGCCATCACAGGAATAAATTATATTTTAAAATAAATTCAAATAGAAAACAGTTCTTTTAATTTGTAATAATATTTCGCAATATTACAGTTTTTACTGTATTTTTTTATCAAATAAATGCAGCCTTGGTGAGCATAAGAGACTTCTTTCAAAAACATTTAAAAAGCTTACTTGTTCCAAACTTTTGATTGGTAGTACATTTGATTTATTTTTTTTTCCGCCAACAAAAAGAGTCCCACTATACAGCTAAAGCTTCAGACTTTGAATGCCAGCAAGAAACACACAAACTGAAAGCCTGTGGTAAACCCAGAAAGTCAAAAATAAACTGTGTATTATAGCGAATTGACAGGATTAAAGCATGAGATTGATTGAATGATGACACGATTTCATTATAAAGTCACATGCCAAGAAAGGCCTTAAACACTCACACTGACTAGTTACCAGATCAACGTCGCATGTGAAAACATGAGTTCAACGTGACCCGCACTGCTGCATCCATCAATCAAAAGTGCCGCATTGCCTCTATGAACCCCCAACATGCCCTCAGCAGCGCCAAGGTCAGCCACCCGGCCAACTGCGGCTCTCAGAGGGGTGTACTGGGAGAACAGGTGGACACTGGCACAAACACACACCTGTTTAGAGAGATGGACAACTGGTGTCAGCTGCACAAGGTCAGTACTATGCCAGATGGGGTCAAAACAAGGCACAAACTAAAAGTAAAAGTTGCAAGGACTTGCATAATAACAATATGATGGCACTAAGCATAGGACAAAAGTGGTGTGTTGCGGGTGTTTGCAACAGAAACACTTGGCAATTAACGCTGTAAGAGTGTGATGTACTGTAATTATAAGCTAACACAGTGGATCTGCTTATTAAGATGCACCAATTACACACACATCCAATACACACTATCATGAGAAGATGGCTCACCACAAGCTATTGTTCTGATGTAAATATATGATTAAAAGTATAACTCAGAAACAAATGCTGGTCACATCGTATGACTTTCACTTGGTGGAAAAGTAGCTTTGTTAAAATGAGGACCAGTAAATGATGACAGAATTGTTATTAGTGGTGTCTCTTTAAAGTTGTTATGAAATGAAACCATTCACCATATCTAAATGCATGTTAAAGTTGTATATGTTTAATTCATGATATTTTAAATCAAAATAAATATAGCGTAAATATTAAATTGTTAAATTTAACATAGCCCAATTCGAACAAGTAATGGATTAATAAGACCAAAGATTGCCCATTTTATGTACCCGAAATTAATTATATCTCAGGTTTAACCACTATACGAGCCAGCGGCAAATTCCCGAAGCACTGGCCGAGATTAAGCGGTTCTCGGCGGGTACACGAGCACTGAATGGCCGCTGATGGCCTGGAACTCGCATCTCAGAAAACGTCTAAACAAAATGTAAAATAGGTGCTATGATTAAATATAAGTCACATATTTCAGGTCTAAACAAATATGTTTGCCTAAAAAAAAATCTTAACACTACAGTTTGTAGTGTAGTATTTGTAAAAAATATGGTGGATTTGCTCTGCCGCCATGAAAGTCGCTTTAAGCGGAGTGATACAAAAATGGGCTAAAATGTTTTTAGGGCTGAAAAATATTTTTGTTGTTGAATAGTCTTTTGATCTCATGTGACCTATTTGAAGGGCCTGCAATAACGTGGTTTGACCAGTGGGGCGCTGTAGCACAGTACTATAATGCAGCCCTCCCGAAGACAGAGACACAGTGCTTCGGAGTGCACAGTGCAAACAAAATCGAACCCGTAAAATGTGGGAGTTTAACATAGCATAAAACATAAACATAACATTTAGCATAAGTACAAGAAAATGCTCTCATGCAGGGCAACCAACTCTCATTCAAACTCACTGCTCTCTGTTCTCACGCCACACGTCTATTTTTTCACGCAGTGAAAGATACATAGCAGAGCAAAGAGGACACAGATAAGCGCCAACAGATAAGACCGATCAGGTTACTTTTGATATAAAACAAAGTCTCAGTTTTTAAATTCTCAATTTTACTACAGGATTCAAACAATACATGTGGTTTTGCCACTCTTACTGTGGCGTGACATCACTGTAGCAAGCGGCACGTGAACCTATTATCTCTTCCTATTTTCTGCTATTACAACACGAAAAACATAAAAAGATACAGTACAACTTACTGAAATTAACTACTACAGAGTTTCAACTGCAGAAAGACATAAAAAACAAAAACAAAAATTCATTAAAAATACACTTTCAAAAGGCCTAAATAGATTTAAAATAGGCCTGTAACTCAATATTTAACTAATTGCTAAAGTGGAATAATCGAACAAAGCCTACTGATAAATCAGTGTAATAATCGACGATTAGTCAATTAATCGTTCTAATAATCGTTAGATTAATCGATTATCAAGATAATAATTTGTTGCAGCCCTAATACATACGGTGAAAAGGTAGGAGTGCTGTTCATCACTAGAATATTGCATGGCTCTCAGCCAATCAGATTTGAGAACCAGAAAAAAGCGTTGTATAAACAGCCATATCGCATGGCTACTCGTGTGATATTGCTCGAATATATGCAGTATATGCCTACACGCATGTAAATAATAAAAGCCCATATATTAAACCCACAGGGCATATATTTATTTAATTAAATCACAGCCTTTGTGAATTTACAACAGCACTATGCTATAGTGTGTTTTTCAAATGTTTTTAATACATTGTGCAGCCTTAGAAAACAGTCTAATAATGCAGTTCATGAATTCTCGTCCGTGGAATGCGCCACATCCGGTATTTTGACAGTAAATTGTAATCAAGGACTTTTTTAAGTACTTGATTTCAATCGAGGAATCATGACAGCCTGAACAACGGTGTGTGTACATAGATCATACGGAATATGTATAGATCACACTGAATAAATCACTTTTTCATGTTTTTTGTATAATTTGACAAATGTACATTCTTGATTGGAAATGAAATAGGCCTAAATATTCTGGTCATGAGTGATATTTACTTTTTTTTTCTGTGTACAATTATATTAACATTTGAAGAAAGTTTATTTCATTTTAAAATGTATGAAAATATGAAAATACCCATTTAAAAAAATAGATTGAAAGGTCTCGGAAACGGCTAAATCTGTGCATAAAAGCCATTTGAAAAGTAGCAAAAACAGGTCATAATAAAGTTTTCACTTCATATAACAATCTGTTAATTGTAATAAAAACCAACCCCTTCAACAAAAATGCCCAAAGATCAAGAAACAGCCTTTTGAGTGAACTATTCCTTTAAAACCACAGACAACAGAGCAAACACTCCTTTAAGTCACTGAACATGGCATTTATGGGTGGCATTTATTTCCTTATTCCACTGGTGGACTGACATGATCCACTGACTTTCTGAATCATTCAGTTGTGCTCTTTATATCAGACAGGCTGATATGGTGCATATAGGCTACATATTTCAGTCAATTGTAGTCATTTGCTTCTACAACTATAATAATTATCATCATTTTCAATGGCTTGAGCAAATTCTGCCACGGACATCCACAGAGAACAATAATTCTCTAAACATTAAAGAGTGCCTTTATAACGTTTGCTTTCCTTCTCCAGCTCTTCAGAGCTGCTTTTGACTCATTAAAGATTTTAAATCTAAGAGTAAATTGGGGAAATTAGTTTTTATATCTGATATATCTGCAGTATCTCAGAGGAGAATACAAACACACACCGCTGGAGGAGACGCAGCATGTGGAAGCCATGAGAAAAAAAATGATTTGATTCAAACCCCCAAAGTCCCAATCAGCCCAAACTCAACAGATATACTGGGAACATGTGCGTGCAAGAACGTGTAATGTATTTCCCATCACACAGTCACCGTAAAATGTTGTGGTCTGAAATGAACAATAAGCACCAAAACAGCAACAAACGTGAGCCACTGGTAGCACTGCATTCGCGCACACTAAAATAGCTTATTCAAGTCAACGATCTGTGTTTTTTTTTTATTATTATTGTTTTTTTGTTTGTTTGTTTGTTTGTTTTCAGGCAGCTTTTCTCCCTAAGGTCTCAGTTTAATGAAACCTTGAATGTTTTGAGCCATGTGCTACATTTCAAAGCAAGTACAGTAGATTCAGATGGAACTTCATTCAAACGCTGCATAAATGATGTTATGAGCGGCGCACGCCTCCATTTGCACTTCCAAACAACCAGCCATGGGAAAAACAAACACACTTGCTCCACATCAAGCCTGTGTAAAGCTTGGAAACTGAATCTACATATTCATGTACTATTGTATGATCCGATCTGTCATCTGGAAACATTCGAAAAATTCTTGTTGCCATAACAGCAGAACACAGCTGTCTGCACTGTTATTAGACCAGTGTTGGAGAATCACTAAGTAAAGTACTAACCTAATGAAATGTTTCAGTAGCTTGACAGCTCAGCTATTAAAAAAATACTTTGCAAGTAACAAGCATTCCTCCAGCAGTGCAACATGAACAAAATGCTAAGTGCATGTGGTTTTTCTGTCACACTGTTGGAACATGCAGCTTTAAAGCCAAGCTAGATGATTAAATAAGCTACTGCCTAAAAAATGTTCAGAATGTATGTAGCAAAATATTCTTTTTATCACTACTTGACATGATATATACAATACATTATCGTGTTTTCTAATATATACATACACACACACACACACACACACACACACACATTACACCTATAGAAAGTAGTCATAATGGTGTACCAACACGTGTGTGTGTGTGTGTGTGTGTGTGTGTGTGTGTGTGTGTGTGTGTGTGTGTGTGTGTGTGTGTGTGTGAGTGAGTAATAAGTTCATTACAAGCACTAGGCCTGTCGCAATAATAAATATATCGACAATATATGTACATGACCTCAATAATTTTGGTGACGCAATATATCGCCCATTATGTTTACATGATAATGAATGTTACCAACATTTTGCCATTTATGCTGTCATCTGCAGTTCCTACACAGAGCAGTCGACAGGTGAAAAAAGGCGTTACCTGAGGCATTATAGTGTTTTCCTGACAACTACAGACAGTTTGGAAGAACAAGTCCGAATGCTCTCGATTTCAAAGCCACGATCCACTGTTCCAGTGCAAATATAAATGTTTTTGGTTCATATTGACATCTGACTGCTAAGTAGGGTTTGTGTTTTCAGCAACAGAGCACTCTTACTTTACTGAGAAAAGAAGGTCAAGGAAAAAATCTATAAATATAAATTTTTTGATCCTACATTTCCGTGATCTAAAGAATTAAATTGTTGTTGTCATTTGAAAGTGTGTAGGCCCACTTGCATTATTATGCTGTTATATTATGATTATATATTCAGTGGCATAAAATGGTCGTAAATTGACAATAATATCGTTTATCGCAATTATTTCTGGAACAATATATCGATTATTTTATGCGTAGCCTGTCAGAGCTGTAAGGCTCTATGATCAGTAGTAAATGCTTCTCCATCTGAAAGCCAGAGGGAGAAACTCTAAATATGTCCTGCCGCAGAAGAAGATAACACATGTCATATGGCTGTAGCTGAATAAACAGAAGATTGAAATGCTTTGATTGATTAAACATGACTAATAAACACAGAACTGCCTTATTCTGTCTAAGAAGCCACATCATCTCACAGAAGAATGCTCAACTGTCGTTATGAAGTGAGTTTGGAGTAAAAACATGCTGTTAAATGTTGTCTTTTGTTGGACAAGATGTTAATAAATGCTTCTCATGTCTGGAAAGATGTTTGACATGTGTTGCTTTTTCAAATGTACATTATAAGGGACTCAAATTCGCATTGCTTTCAAATGGATTAGTATTTGGAGCCATACTTAATAAAAAAAAGAATCACAGTCTCTGCGATTTCATAATCACACTAAGAATAATAAGCGATAATCACGTTTAAGTTCAATGTTATTTTCCGTATCGTGCGATAAATCGTGCAGCCCTATCACACACTAGAGATATCCAACACCACTCAACGTATTTTTACATTTTGTTGGAATCTGGTTTAATGACACTGAAAGACACTTTTCTTAACGGCCGGCCTGTTCACATAGGGCTTGCTGTGTTCCAAAACAAAATTGTTCTCAAGACACATTTTTAATATTTAAACTGTTTTTAAATATCTTTTAAACACTGATGAGACACATAAAAACATGGCGCAACAACCAAAGGCATCCATCTGCTTGTGTACAACAATGAAAAAAAAAAGATTCTGACAGTAATTGTCTTGAAGTTTATTGTTGAAGGCAGTAGATTTGTTACAAAAGTACTGCTTGGAAGGCTTTAATGGTGATGCTTTAAAGAGGATATATTTAAAGACAGACAAAAGACAGACAGTCTCTTTACTCACACTTTGTAAATGCAGTATTGAACAACAAAACCTGCTGATGCTGGTGCATGTCGTAGGGTGAGTCATTTACATCAAGTAAACATTGACCTGCAGAGTCGATCACTTTACTGGATGACTAGTGAAAATTAGTAGTTGCCAAACCCTAGCCAAGATGGAATTTAAACAAACAAAGCTGAAAAATAACACCTCCCCCTAAATTGGTCATTGGTTTGACTGTCAGTAAAACCAGTTCCATTTTTTTTTATATATTATATATATATATATATATATATATAGATTGATCAGGTTCTACACTACTTTACACTGCTATTTCGCTTTACCACAACACTGATACTAAATCTACACTGCAAAACATACAGCGGACAGTGTAGTCTGATTACTGAATGAATGACTCTTATGAGCCATTTCTTTGCAGTGAATTGAAACCATACAGCACGACCAATGTAGTCCAACTGATTCTTGATAAGAATGACTCTTATGAGCCAGTTCTTTGCAGTAAATCAAATTCATACAGCAGAACCAATGTGGACCAAACCATCCCTGAAGAAAAAATGTAGTACAACCAATTATTGAAAGAATGATTTTTATGAGCCGGTTCATTTTAGTGAATCAAATCCATACAGCATAACCAATACAATCCAAACAATTTTTGAAAGAATGACTCTCATGAGCCAGTTCTTTGCAGTGAAATGAAACCATACAGCATGACCAATGTAGTCCAACTGCTTCTTGATAACTGACTCTTGTGAGATGGTTCTTTTGAGTGAATCAGATCCATACAGTAGTCCAGCTGAATCTTGAAAGAATGATTCTTATGAACTGTTGATAAGTTTTTCTAAAATGAGATCCTCTTCCAAAAATAAAGAAATGTTTAATTGTGTTTCAGAGTAAATCACTTTGGCTAAAATATGTAAATGGTAATTCTTTGACCTATTCTAACATGCAAATGTCATCTGGTGAATGCAGCGCTGCAAACTTAACACACGTGTATATACAAGCACAGATGGATGATCTCAGCTGAGCTCTCAACCCCTCATGAAAATCTGCGAATGACACTAATTAGCATATTTAACTAGCCTGTCCCACATACACACACCCACTCTCAGTCATAATGTACACACGCATCCCTCCGCGAGGGAAATGAGACCCTTCAGCTCTGGCAGTGAATGGGGATGTCTAGACTAACCCCTGGAGCACAGCTCCACAACCACAAATTAAACGAATGCAAAATTACAGAGAGGAAGAGAGCGACACAGCGAGTGATGAAATTAGTGTGGTTTAAATGTAAGGCAGAGTCGTGCGGGTCTAAGGAGTTTACTGTTGTAATCTATATCTATCTGTATCTATTGGGCTAACAAGTCTACTGAAGAAACTTGGAATTGTTCACCCAAATATTACAATTCTGGCATCATTCTTGTTATTCCAACCCTGCAGTATACTGTTATTTAATTCTGTGAAACACAAAATAAAAATTCAAATACATTCCACAATTCATACATCCCATGTATGAATACATCTCATGTATGTAGGAATGTAGGTATGTACAATGTAGGAATGTAGTTATAAAGAAAATCTAATGCCCTTATACAAGAATTTTTAACTGCAAAATGTTGTGATTGACCAATCACAATCATCTATCACAGAGTGCTGTTTATAATTTCAAATGGCTGTTCCGTAACTAAGTATAAAAATTCCCTACCACTGTTTTTCAGATTGACATTTCAAATATCACTCATTCATAGAACTTTCATTATTTAAAAAAAAAATATATATATATATATATATTATATCATTATATTTCCCCTGAAAATCGTATATTATGAAATGCAGTATATACACTACCTTTTAAAAGTTTGTCGTCATTAAGATTTTTTTAATGTTTTTGAAAAAAAAAAGGTTGCATTTGTTGTTGTTTGCAATAAAAACTGTAATAATGTGAAATATATTATAATTTAAAAAAAAAACTTTTATATTTTAAAATATAATTTATTCCTGCAATGATAAAGTTGAATTTTCAGGATCCATTACTCTAGCCTTCAGTGTCACATAATCCTTCAGAAATCATTTTAATATGGTAATGTTGTGCTCAAGAAACATTTCTTATTATTATCAATGTTGAAAACTTGCTGCTGAATATTTTTGTGGAAACATTGATACATTTTTATTGTTACATTTTTAAAGGTTCTTTGATTAATAGAACGTTTAAAAGAACAGCATTTAAACAGTTTTGATCAATTTAATTGCTGGAGAAAAAAAATCTTACTGATCCCAAATTTTTGAATTTTTAATGTGCTTTTAACCACCTTATGCTTGTTAGTTGAAGATGAAAGTAAAATACAATATAAGCAGAAATTTGGGAGAACATTGCGAGATCGTGTCTTTGTCCAACATTTTTGGTGCACCAAGTACTGTTAAATTAAGGTAGAGTTACAATTTGAATACAATTTGTCTTTGCATTTTGTTTAAAGGGCAGCACAGAGTTTTCATCAGGAACAAACAAGCTGTGAAGGACAGAAGATGAAGAGTGTGAGTATTGGTTATCTTTTATCCTGATCCTGACCATGTGACTTGGCAAAACCTGAGACGTTTAGATTGATCAGCAAAGCAGTTAACCCCCACTGCTCTAAAAATGAGAACGTGGGCAGACCTCCAAAATCCAAACACATGCCCCACAAATCCCAGCATGCTTTGATTACCATTAGGAGCCCTAAAAGGATAGACAAACCAAACGCTCCTTAGGTGGGAAAGTTGCTGTGTTCCAATTCACATATTTTCCTTATTAAGAGCATGCAAATTTAGTGCATCCTAACTCAAATTACATTTCTAAAGTGTGCATTCATCTATGTTTTATTAGTCAACATTGCACAAAATCTCTTGCATTATGAAAGAGAAGTTTGTGATGCTCAATTTCAACTTTTTCAGTTGAAGAATTTGGCAAGTAATGCAAAAGTAAAAGAAAAAAACTATATATTTATTATTAATATTTGAAAAACTTCTGTATGCCACATCTAATTCATGTGGTGTAATCAACATGCATGGGAAAAAAAAATACTAAAACAGGAAATGATATACTAAAAGTATTTAAAAAAAAAACAAAAAAATGTAAAAAAAAAAACAAAAAAAAAAAAAACATCGCCATGAAAGTGTACTTTCTTTAAGTACACTTAAGTGGCTTTATATTTCATTATTGTTATATTATTTGAAAGGTCCTTTTAATATACACAAACCTTTAAGATTTGAAGTACTCTACAAATGCATTCAATACAATTAAGAGGGAATGCGACACGAGAGTAGATTGTTGTAAGATACAATTTAAAGGATTAGCTCACTGTCAGAAAGACAGACATTTTGTTCTGTCGCACTTTTCTAAGTAGGAAGTTGGAAATATTGACTGTGCGAGTTGAATTGAATGAAGTATGTTGGTGGGAAAGTATGTACTTTATAATATGTAGCAATATACCAATATAGGGACATGCTGCCATATTAAAGGATTAGTTAACTTTCAAATTAAAATTTCCTGATAATTTACTCACCCCCATGTCATCCAAGATGTTCATGTTTTTCTTTCTTCAGTCGCAAAGAAATTAGGTTTTTGAGGAAAACATCCCAGGATTTTTCTCCATATAGTGGACTTCACTTGGGTTTTAACAGGTTGAAGGTCCAAATTGCAGTTTCAGTGCAGCTTCAAAGGGCTTTACATGATCCCAGACAAGGAATAAGGGTCTTATCTAGCTAAACGATTGGTCATTTTCTAAAAAAAAAAAAACATACTTTATAAACACAAATTCTCGCCTTGCACTAGCTCTCTTCTTCTTCTTCTTCGTGTAGAATTCGGCAGTGTAGATGCTGCTAAGTGTATTACTGCCCTCCACGGGTCAAAATTTGAAGTAAATTTGTATAAACTATATGCTAGTGCAAGTATATAAATAAGAATTGGTTCAAACTTTGACCTGTGGAGGGCAGTAATATACTTAGCAGTGTTCAACAACAACAAGAAGAGAGCAAGTACAAGATGAGCATTTGTGGTTAAAAAGTATATGATTGTTCTTTTTTTTTTTTAAGAAAATGGCCAATGGTGTCGCTAGATAAGACTCTTATTCCTCGTCTGGGATCATGTAGAGCCCTTTGAAGCTGCACTGAAACTGACATTTGGACCTTCAACCCATAGAGGTCCACTATATGGAGAAAAATCCTGGAATGTTTTCCTCAAAAACCTTAATTTCTTTTCAACTGAAGAAAGAAAGACATAAACATCTTGGATGACATGGGGGTGAGTAAATTATCAGGAAATTTTAATTTGAAAGTTAACTAATCCTTTAATATGGCAGCATGTCCCTATACTGGTATGTTACTACATATTCAAAAGTACATATTTCCCACCACTTTCCCATACTCCATTCAATTCAACTAGTACAGTCAAAATTTCCAACTTCCTGCTTGGAAAAGTGCGACAGAACAAAATGTCTCTCTTTCTCCAGAGTAAGGAAGCTAAAATTCATAATGCAATACATACACGCAAACATCACAAACCCCCCTACACTGCAGAAAATGCAATCTGAGGGAGGAAATTGCTTTGCATCAGTGAGCGACTTCACATCAGTGCCAAAACAAAGATCATCCCTGTCTTCCATTGTCGTTCCGTACCCTTCACTGCGTTCTGCAGCCCAGACCTCCAAACACACCCTCTCAGACCAGGGTTTATTTTATTTTTCATTAGCTGGTTCCATCTGCAGTACGCAGAGTGAATAAATAAGACACACAAACACGTTTGTGTGATTTGATGGGGCTTGAAGGAGGACACAGCGTGGAACGGATCAAGATTTGGGACCGAGATGCAACAGCAACCCATTTCATTGTGGAGATCAGAGGCAATCAGCCATCAGGCAGCACCTGCGAGCTCAGCAGGACCGGGCCACCCTCCTCTGCCCTCCACGGGCCACCATCGGCACGCTTTATGAAATATTCACTGATTATTGGAGAGAAAGATTGAATGAGAGCAAACATGAGAGAACTGACACATGGAAAACGATGGAAAAAGAAAAAGAGAAGCAGCCCGAAGCATTCGTGCATCGGTTATTTTCGCCTGAGTGCTGACATTGATTAATTGAAGATGTGAGACCTGCTGTGCACTTTCTCTCTCTCTCACTAACACCTTTTTATGGCCAGTTTACGGAGGTCTGAGGGTCTTTTGAGACAGTGGGTGTCAGCTGGTGGGTGGGTGGTGTGCAGCCCACCAGGAGGCTTCCGTAAATGATTTCTTTTATTAGAAATAATTGAAAAATTAATAGACACAGCCATGTGTAATAGCTAGAACAGTAATTTGACACGATTTGGCAAGAATCAAATGGCATTTGACGTCATTGATGTCAAACCTAGTGAAAAGAGTTTTGAGGGATAAAGTTTGAATGTTCACTTCCAGTATGCTCTTCATACAAACTTTATTTATTTGTGTTTTTTTTTAACATCTTGATTTGTGAATAATACTATAATATGAGTAAAAAAATCAAGAAGTTGCTATGTAAATCTGGTTATAGCTATGTATAAATCTGGTTATTTTACAGATTTATTGATCTTTTTTTTTTAAATAATTTATTTATAATTATCATAGTAAATATCATGTAAAATAAATATAAATTCCATTGCAAAAATTGCTATGCATGTGTTACATGTGTTTCACAGACTATGACTAACAGACAGACTCATGTCTAAACCGCTGGCCACAAAAGTGAGTACACCCCTAAGTAAAAATGTCCATTTTCTCTTCCCGTTGTCATGTGACTCGTTAGTGTTACAAGGTCTCAGGTGTGAATGGGGAGCAGGTGTGTTAAATTTGGTGTTATCACTCTCACTCTCTCATACCGGTCACTGGAAGTTCAACATGGCACCTCATGGCAAAGAACTCTCTGAGGATCTGAAAAAAAGAATTGTCGCTCTACATAAAGATGGTGTAGGCTATAAGAAGATTGCCAAGACCCTGAAACTGAGCTGCAGCACGGTGGCCAAGACCATACAACGGATTAACAGGACAGGTTCCACTCAGAACAGGCCTCGCCATGGTCGACCAAAGAAGCTGAGTGCACGTGCTCAGCGTCATATCCAGAGGTTGTGTTTGGGAAATAGACATATGAGTGCTGCCAGCATTGCTGCAGAGGTTGAAGGGGTGGACGGGTCAGCCTGTCAGTTCTCAGACCATACGCCGCATACTGCATAAAATTGGTCTGCATGGCTGTCGTCCCAGAAGGAAGCCTCTTCTAAAGATGATGCACAAGAAAGCCTGCAAACAGTTTGCTGGAACCATGTCCTGTGGTCTGATGAGACCAAGATAAACTTATTTGCTTCAGATGGTGTCAAGCGTGTGTGGCGGCAACCAGGTGAGGAGTACAAAGACAAGTGTGTCCTGCCTACAGTCAAGCATGGTGGTGGGAGTGTCATGGTCTGGGGGTGCATGAGTGCTGCCGGCACTGGGGAGCTACAGTTCATTGAGGGAACCATGAATGCAAACATGTCTTGTGACCGCAGGGCAGTATTCCAACATGATAACATCTCCAAACATACCTCCAGGACGACCATTGCCTTGCTAAAGAAGCTGAGGATACCTAAACCCTATTGAGCATCTGTGGGGCATTCTCAAACGGAAGGTGGAGGAGTGCAAGGTCTCTAACATCCACCAGCTCCATGATGTTGTCATGGAGGAGTGGAAGAGGACTCCAGTGGCAACCTGTGAAGCTCTGGTGAACTCCATGCCCAAGAGGGTTAAGGCAGTTCTGGAAAATAATGGTGGCCACACAAAATATTGACACTTTGGGCCCAATTTGGACATTTTCACTTAGGGGTGTACTCACTTTTGTGGCCAGCGGTTTAGACATTAATGGCTGTGTGTTGAATTATTTTGAGGGGACAGCAAATTTACACTGTTATACAAGCTGTACACTTACTACTTTACATTGCAGCAAAGTGTCATTTCTTCAGTGTCATCACATGAAAAGATAAGATATTTACAAAAATGTGAGGGGTGTACTCACTTCTGTGAGATACTGTGTATATATATAAATGAATTACTCTTGCAAGGGTGTTTTTAATACAGTGACAGCATATTTCACATCATTCATTTTTCAGGTTGCTGTAATCATTCTCTCAAAATTGTTTTCTTTCCTTTTGTTATTGGAGCAAATGGGAATACAAAAAAAAAAAAATATATATATATATATTTTTTTTTTTTTTTTTTTTCTTTTTTGTATTCCCATTCCCATATATCCATATATATATAGGGTCCTATTTGCTGTTGTCTCCTGTTCACCACTACAGAAGTTTACCCAACTGTCAACTTGCACTTCTGAGAACACAGGAAAAAGTGAAAAGGGTAATTTAATATTTGTCAGCTTTATATCGGCTATCAGCCACCCCACTCTCCCAGATATTGCCATCAAACACCAAAAAAGGTGTTTTTTGGTGACTGTATGTCTTTATTAGGCAGCATGAACATTCTTCAAAATATCTCTGGTTCCAAAAAATAAAATGTCATACAGATTTGGAGTAAATGACGATGAAATCTGGGTAAACTATTGAATGAGTGCTTAGGTTGTGGCTTTGTTTCCCAAGATAATGTACTGGCACATAGCATCAATCACACAAGTGATGCCCACTTGAACAGCTCCCCAACAGGATGACTGCAGTACTGGCAAGAATCAGGGTGGATGAAAGCAGACAGGTTTGTAGCCAGTTCCCTTTCAAGGGAACTCGCGTTGCGTCGAGAAATGACGCTTTGGGAACGCAACGCGTGATGTCGTCATGAAGCACGTGTGAAATCAGTCCAATGGTGTGTCGAGACGTCAGAAGCGGGTGACGTCACGGCCAGGAAGCTATAAAGCACGCTCAAACAAAGCAACGCTAGCTTCTGTGTCTTCAGTTGCGCTCTGTGTCTCGTATGTTCTATTTGGTGTTGTCTGTCTTTATTATTATCCTTTATGGCTGAGAAACCATTTAGACCTTGTGTTCCTCCCTGCCCACGTTACATCACGGGCGGGGATACACATGATCTCTGTGTTGCCTGCCTGGGAGCGGAGCATGCCCGGTCAGCACTTGAGGGTGCTGACTGTGAGCATTGTGACCGCCTTTCATTGCGGACGCTCCGCTCCCGCCTGGCGCTCTTTGATGAGAGCGCCCAGGCTCGCGTTCCCCAGGGTTCGGGTCCCGCTGCTGCCGAGGCACAGCGCCGATCCAGATCTTGGGGATCGCAAATGGATTTGTCAGAGGGGTTTGAGACGGGCCCCGCCCTATCTCAGCCCTCACCTGACAGATCCAGTGCTTTTTCCCAGTGTCTGGAAGCACGCTTTGCGGTTCCTTCCACACTGGGTGAAGCACCGGTGCTCAACGTGTCCAGCTCCGAGGAGTTGGATGTGGAGAGCACCGACATAGCTGAGAGTGAGGACTCGCCATCCCACTCTCCGGCTTATGAGGAGCTGGTGGAGGTCATAACTCGCGCCGTGGCCAAACTGAACATCGATTGGCCGGCGGAGAGGCAGGATGTTCGTCCTAAAAGCAAATTGGACGAACGGTTCCTGCCCTCGCGAGCGCAGCCTCCCCGTCGGGGTCTCCCCTTCTTCCCAGACCTCCACACTGAGGTGTCGAGGTCCTGGAGGAAACCGGCCTCCTATCGTGTGCATAGTGCTCAAACCACGCACTATGCATCGATAGTGGGGCTTAAGGAGCATGGGTATGGGACGATGCCAAAGGTGGAGGAGACGCTTGCTAGCTATCTCTCTCCACAATCAGCATCGCCCCTAAAGGCCCCGACATTGCCCACCAAGCCCGTCAGGATTACATCCAGCTTGGTGGGCAAAGCTTATCAGGCCTCTGGTCAGGCTGCGGCATGCCTTCACACTATGGGCGTGCTGCAGGCCTACCAAGCCGAACTTTTGGGGGATATTGATGAGGGCGGGGGAATGACTCCCGACGTAGTCAATGAGCTACGTCGGGCAGCTGATTTATCTCTCCGGGCCACCAAGGAGACTGCCAAATCTGTCGGTCGTGCTATGGCAGCCCTGGTGGCCACGGAGAGGCATTTATGGCTCAACCTTAGCTCTATAAAAGATAAGGATAAACATTTCCTTCTGGACGCCCCGCTTACGCCTCCTGGCCTCTTCGGCGACTCTGTCAATACGGTCGTTGAGAGGTTCCAGGAGGCTAATAAACAAGCGGCGGCGTTCCAGAAGCTCCTCCCCCGCCGCTCTCATACCCCCGGGGCTGCTCAACAACAGCAGCCCCACTCTTCTAAAGCCAGCTCCTCACAATATCATCGGGCCACCCAGAAGCAGAGCGTTACCACCCGTACTCCCCCTCAGCGACACGGGGGGACGGGTGGGCGGTCTCAACCGCAGCCTTCGAGGGGTAGGGTGGATCTGCGATCCATCCTTACTGCCAAGAAGGCTGCGGGGAAAAAGCCCTGACGCCAGCAGCGTCAGGACTTTGAGGGCAGTCCCCTCCGGAGAGAAGCGTTTTACACTTCAGCGCACGGCGCTCACTTCTCTTCGGTGCCCTCAGGGGGCCGTTCTGCCAACCCTGCCATCTCGGGTATTCCAGGGCGCAGCGGCCCCCAGCGAACATTCACTCAAACATCCGCCCGTAACTTTAGCGGTGATGGGGTGTTCGCTCCCTCCGAGGAGGGTCTCAGAGCGATCAGTTCGGCTGCCCCCTGCCGGTGCGCCGCATCGGGGCACCGAACTGGTTATTCAACATATACCAGAGGCCAGTCTCGAGAGACTGGTTCCCTTAGTAGAATATCTGACAGCGTGGAAGCTACTGCCAAATATTCCTCAATGGGTCCTGCGTACAATCGAAAAAGGTTATGCCATTCAGTTCGGGTCTCGCCCGCCCCGGTTTATGGGGGTCCTACCCACTGTGGTGGGCCCCGAGCAGGCTCTGGTTCTGGAACAAGAAGTAAAAACTCTATTGGAGAAAGGAGCCATAGATTATGTACTTCCCTCCGATGCAGAGAACGGTTTCTACAGCCGTTACTTTATTGTTCCAAAGAAGGATGGCGGGTTGCGTCCTATTCTAGATCTTCGTCATTTGAACCAGTTCGTTATGAAACTCAAGTTCAAGATGTTGACACTGAGGCAGATCGTATCTCAAATCAGGTCCGAGGACTGGTTTGTTACGATCGACCTCAAGGACGCATACTTTCACATCTCCATCCTTCCACATCACAGGAAGTTCCTGAGGTTTGCTTTTGGGGGCAAAGCTTACCAATATCGGGTTCTTCCATTCGGCCTAGCATTATCACCCCGCACATTCACCAAATGTATGGATGCAGCTCTTGCACCTCTACGTCTCCAGGGCATTCGCGTCCTCAATTATATAGACGATTGGTTGATTCTGGCTCATTCACAACAGTTAACGGCTCGGCATCGAGATGTCGTCCTCGCTCACATGAAGAGCCTGGGGTTGAGGCTCAACGCCAAGAAGAGTATGCTTTCTCCAGTTCAGAGAACCACTTTTCTAGGCGTGGTTTGGGACTCTGTTGCGATGCAGGCGCGTCTTTCTCCTGCTCGCATCGAATCAATCCTTTCTACCGCAAGCCGGTTAAAGCTAGGCCAGTCACTCACTGTAAAACAGTTCCAGAGGCTGTTGGGGCTGATGGCAGCGGCATCCAACGTGATACCTTTTGGTCTGCTGCACATGAGACCCCTGCAGTGGTGGCTCAAAACCAGGGGATTCTCCCCGAGGGGAAATCCTTTTCGCATGATCAAGGTCACGCGGCGTTGTCTTCGTGCCCTGGCCTTTTGGAAGAAATCCTGGTTTCTATCCCAAGGGCCCGTGCTGGGAGCTCCTTGTCGTCGCAAAATGTTAACGACAGATGCTTCCCTCACGGGCTGGGGAGCGATCCTAGACGGACGCTCGACTCAAGGTCTGTGGGGCTCTCACCACCTCTCCTGGCACATCAACTGCCTGGAAATGCTGGCGGTCTTTCTGGCCCTCAAGACTTTTCTCTCAGATCTCAGGGGCCACCATGTTCTTGTCCGGTCAGACAACACATCGGTAGTCGCCTATATAAATCATCAGGGGGGTCTCCGGTCACGCCCACTCTCCAAGTTGGCGCGCCGAATCCTCCTGTGGTCCCAAGGGAAATTCCTGTCACTCAGGGCAGCTTATATCCCCGGGGTCCAGAATGTTGGAGCAGACGTCCTGTCGAGGCAGGGGCTGAGGCCCGGGGAATGGAGGCTCCACCCCGAGGTGGTGGAGCAAATTTGGGAAAGGTTCGGCCAGGCTCAGGTGGATCTGTTTGCGTCTCGAGAGACTTCTCACTGTCCACTCTGGTTTTCCCTCACGCATTCAGCTCCTCTCGGACTGGATGCTATGGTACAGACGTGGCCGAGGCTTCGTCTGTACGCTTTTCCCCCGATCGCTCTGCTCCCGGGAGTTCTAGAAAGAGTTCGCCGGGACTACGTCCGGCTCACCTTGATAGCCCCGCGCTGGCCGGGCAGAGTGTGGTTCTCGGACCTAGTATCTCTCCTGGACGGCTCTCCCTGGGAGATTCCGCTCAGGAGGGACCTTCTGTCCCAGGCAGGGGGCAGGATTTTCCACCCCCGCCCAGAGCTCTGGAGCCTGTGGGCTTGGCCTCTGAGGGGGCCCAGCTCATAGATTCCGGTCTCTCAACCGAGGTTGTAGGGACCATTCTCCAATCTAGAGCTCCCTCCACGAGGAAGCTCTACGCCCTCAAGTGGAAACTTTTCACTTCTTGGTGCAGTAGTCGTCAGTTTGATCCAGTTTCCTGTCCCGTTGGTACGGTCTTGGAATTTCTGCAGGAACGGTTCACTGCAGGGTTATCTCCCTCCACGCTAAAGGTTTATGTGGCGGCCATTGCGGCTTACCACATACCCTTGGCTGGTTCTCCTCTTGGTAGAGACCCACTTATTACTCGCTTCCTCCGTGGCACCCTGAGGCTGAGGCCCGCGGTACGCACGAGGGTTCCAGCATGGGATTTGGCCTTGGTGCTCCAAGGCCTATCCCTAGCCCCCTTCGAACCGATTGAGGAGGTTCCAGTTAAGTTTTTGACCCTAAAAACACTGTTCCTCCTTGCCATATCTTCCTTAAAAAGAATAGGAGATCTACAGGCCCTTTCGGTTGCTCCCTCGTGCCTGGAATTTGCACCTGGTATGGTGAAAGCCTTTCTTCATCCCAGACCTGGTTATATTCCTAAAGTTCCCACTAATGTGGCTAGGCCCATTGTACTGCAGGCCTTCTGTCCTCCTCCCTTCAGGACGTCAGACCAGGAACGCCTTAATTTGCTTTGCCCTGTTCGGGCCCTAGATGCTTACGTCCACAGAGCTGCCCTGTGGCGTAAGACTGAGCAACTGTTTATCCTCTTCGGGTCCCCCAATAAAGGGGCCCCGGCATCTAAGCAGAGGATGAGTAAGTGGTTAGTCGAGGCTATCTCACTTGCTTACGAGTCGGCCGGACTGCCGTCACCTCTAGCAGTCCGAGCCCACTCTACCAGAAGTATGGCGGCCTCCAAAGCCCTTCTTTCGGGAGCCTCTTTACTCGACGTCTGTGATGCGGCAGGCTGGTCCTCACCGCACACATTCGTCAGGTTTTATCAACTTGACCTTAGCTCCCCCGGGGCCCGGGTTCTCTCTGGTGACTGACGAGCCACACCAGACAGGCCCTTGTAACTATGGCTGCGTGGGTATTAACGTTCCCAAAGCGTCATTTCTCGACGCAACGCGAGTTCCCTTGAAAGGGAACGTCTCGGTTACGACTGTAACCTTAGTTCCCTGAAGAGGGAACGAGACGTTGCGTCGTCCTGCCATACTTCCAGCACGCCTGTCAGCGCTTACTTCAGACACTTTAAGCTAGCGTTGCTTTGTTTGAGCGTGCTTTATAGCTTCCTGGCCGTGACGTCACCCGCTTCTGACGTCTCGACACACCATTGGACTGATTTCACACGTGCTTCATGACGACATCACGCGTTGCGTTCCCAAAGCGTCATTTCTCGACGCAACGTCTCGTTCCCTCTTCAGGGAACTAAGGTTACAGTCGTAACCGAGACGATATTTAACTATTGATATGAAGTCTAAATTAAACTAAAAATAAAAAAATGCTTTTTTTGTACTTAGTGATATACTTAACAAAACAGTCAAGTGAAGTCTATTTCTTGTGGTTGTGTTTACTTTTTTTTTTTTTTTTTGTATTTTATTATTAAAGATATATCTGAAGTATAAAATGAATACAAGTAGGATTCCAGTAATATACCTAAATGCAAAAAGAATATAGTAAACTAGAAGCATATGACATTAAATTTCCTTAAAGAAGACTTACAAGAACACTTTCTGTCACAGGTTCTGGTGTGTTCTAGTCACCACACGTGGAAACAACTGGAAAATAGAACTAGCATAAACACACTCTACATTAAGACAATACAAAACAAAGAACTGACTCAAACTATGGGCTTATATACACAACAGACAAAGGGAGAAACTAACTAGACACACCTGAACTGAGGAACCTAATCACTTAGTAACCATAGAAACAAACAGGGAGAGAACGGAGGAGAACTGAACTATTTAACAGACTAGAAGATTAACATTAATCACAACACAATGAAAACAGAACATACATGTGACACTTGCAGTATAGAAAACTATTAAACTAGTAGTTTACTGTGACTATCCTTCTGTCATAAACAAAAAAATGGCCTAGAAGTATCCCAGCAAACATATGGACATTTAATGACCGTGGAAAAGACGTCCCTCTGACATGTTCCGTCATGGTTGAAAATTAGTTCCAAAATGAAATTTCGTCTTTGACGTTATCTTATTAATTGATTGATTGATTGATTGATTAATTGATTAATTATATATTGAACTACAAATCACTAAGGGTACGTTTACACAACAACGATATGCTTAAAACAGAGAAGTTTTTTCTTTGAGTTCTCCGCGTACAGACAACACTGTTGTCAAAACGATCCTTATTAACACGAATCCGTGAAAACGACTAAAAACGATGTATTCTGCTGGCAGGCCATTAGATGGCGATGAAACACTATAGACTGAACATGTATGTGCATGACGTAATCGTTTTCACAGATTCGCGTTTTTGATGTTCACAAGGAGACCGTTTTCAAAACCTTGCACTTTGAAACCCGTTTTCAAAAGTTTGAAATAGCCAAATGAATGGCCAAAATGCATAAAAAGTTTAACGTTTTTAGTTGCAAACGGTAAGTCGTGTAAACAGCCCCTAATAGTCAAAGTAGCAATTATACATGCAACCCCAGAGAGTTAAAGACATGTACAAACATATCTGAATGCATTTTTATGAAATGTTCTGTGTTACATATTTTTACCGATTCATGCCGTCCTACCACAACTACTTTTGGCCAGAGACACAACGTTGCCATTGGACAAATGTTTGCTGGGATATAACTTCATTTGTAGTATAGTTCACAGTATAGTTGCAATACAAAAGAAAAATTTGTAAACTAGTTGTGTGCTCGAAGTTTACTACACTCTATAAAATTGCTGGGTTAAAAACAACCCAAGATGGTTTGAAAATGGACAAACCCAGCGATTGGGTTGTTTTAGCCCAGTGTTGGGTTAAATGTTTGCCCAACGTGCTGAGCAGTTTTATTAAACCCAACTATTGTTTAAAAATTACTATATGGCTGGCTTAATATGAGCCCAAAACTGGAAATTAAAAATCAGACTAGAGGCAACAATAATAATCAAATGGTGAACATTTATTAATAAGCAATTTATTAAATGTTTGTTTAATTATTATCCATTAAACTTATTAATAAATGTTCATTTCCAACATACTTTGGGTTCATTTTAAGCAAGAAATACTGGTACACTTAAAGTACACTTAAAAGTATACATTTATAAACTAAAAAGTATGCCAAGAAGTTGCATAAAGCCAATCAGATTATAACTTTCTATTTCTACAAACTCTTTTGCCTTTTTTTTTTTTTTATGTGAAATATGCATCAGAGAATCAATGAACGGGAGTGGTCCATCAGAGGGCTGATACTAAACCTGCGATAGTCTGCGAGCACTTCTGCCACAGTCTGACAAATTAATGACAGATGTAAACGATAAAACCATCTACCAACACCTGAACATGACAACCAGTTGACAAGTTCAACCCCTTTTATTTAACCCACACACGGAAGAACAACACGTGTAAACAAACTTGACTCGTTTTGAGTGTGTGAAGGGCCTCTTAATAAGACACAGTGGCCCGTCTTGCCAGCGCTGGCATAAACAGACTAACGGCTTGTTTGTTGTGATGTAGACAGTGAGGGGTGTTGCTGCTAATGGTCGAGATACAGAATGTGCCAGAGATCGCCGTGAGGATGGTGTGGTAATGATGTCCCAGGGCCGAGGACTGCAGCAGCCGGCATAATTATATCCCCATGAGCCACACTGGACGAGAGACGTAAGCTTCACAGCACATTAACGTCACCAACACACCAGTACATGCAATGGAAAGAGACATGACTTAACAATGACTCTCATGTAATAAATGTGTATGCAAGTGCTTGTGTCAGCATATTGAATTAGAACAACAACATTCTTAGTAATAGTTACACTTATATATTTGCTGTCCCAGGGGCGTTAAACGGTCTGGCTTTATGTCTAATGGCTAATAACTCAACCCTAATTCATCCTCATAACCCCAGACGGCTCTTTGGCGAACTGAATACATTGAAAACATTGAGCTGCTCCAGCAAATTGTCATGCAGAATGGACATGAATAATAATTCACAGCAGTTATTTTAACCGTAGACATTAAGTCCATCAGTATCAACCCACTGAATCTGGTTTCATCTATAATATAATAAAAAGAAAATGTTGCAACTAACTAAAATGAATATATTGAAGCTTAAAATTACTAAAATTATTCAAACTAAAACTGAAATAAAAATAAATTAAAGCTAAATATGAATCTTAAAAAAACTAATAAAAAATGTCAAAAGCACATAACAAATTTACTGAAAACTTAAATTAGAACAAAAACTGAAAATATAAAAACAAAAGAAGTATACTCAACTTATGGAAAAAGTTTAACTGACACGATGCCAGTTTACGCTTTCTTCGTAACTAAAATACGGAAGGCAGTCTGGCGGAAGCTAGATATTTTACTTAACACTTCGCTTCAGAAGACCTTTATTAACCCCCGGAGTCGTGTGGAGTACACGTTTACGATGTCCTAACCAACTATTACCCCTAAATCTAACCTTCACAGAGATCTTTTATCATTGTTAGCATTAGCATTAGCAATATGGTCAACATCAGATAAACATCACAGTGTGATCGCAAACCATATTCCCAACATTATTCACATTTAGAAGCAACCAAAAGGTTTGATGTGATTTTGTTGTTTCCTGCAATGAACGACCAACAGTGCTAGCTATAACCCCCAAATCTGATTTGCTGATAGAAATGGTCTTCCACGTTATTGATTGAGGAACATGTCCCGATCAAATACAGTACATCATATTAACAAATACGTTGTCTCAGACAAGTCCATTGGACCAAAGAAATTTATTTATTCATTAATAGTGATTATTGATCAATAAGCTCCACTAGGGAACCAACAACTCAATATCTCAGAGACAAAGCAAGGTTTAAAAAAAAAAGAATAAATACACAATTATAGATAGTTATTTGTAAACTATAATAAAAATTGGTTTCAACGTACTTACAATCATCATACACACATGATTTACTAATGAAGACCTAATGATTTTCAACAGTTCAGGAAATTAACTAGCCTCTCCTCAAAGTCCTGTGACAACAACTGATTCCCAGCTCACAGATTCAGTTTGATTAAGAAACAAAATGAGTGACTGCAGGCCTTAGTTAAATTATCTCCACTCAACTCTCTTTTTCACCAAGCAAGACAATCTCTCTCTCTAATAAGCCAATAATAGTATTAGCACTCTGGTAAACACGGTATTGATGAGTCCCAGGGTAGATTTGATTACAGAGGCTGAAGTGGACTACTAATGACTATTAGCTCAGAGCTAATCTTTTCCCTCACTCAGCCAGACCTCTCTGAACACACTTCAATGGCGTGTTTGGTGCAGCATTTAAGCAGAATTAAATGTGATTAAATTATTATAATTTTAAACGGTTATACCTTTGAAAAACGTTATACTGTACCTTTGCAAGAAAGGTTTAGATTGAATGACTCTTAAAATGTCATGGGGTATAACAATCAAGAAAAAGTTATTATATTTTCCTTACACCTTAGAAAATATATCTTACACCTATATATCACTCAGCTTGAAGTGTCTGTCATGGCGGCTGAGCAAATCTGCCGTTTTTTATATAAATACCACACTTGTTGTACCACAATATGTAGTTTTAAGAGGTTTTTTTAGGTGAGAATGTAGTTGTTTAGACCTGAAATATGTGAATCATATTTAATCATAGCGCCTATTTTACAATTTGTTTAGATGTTTTCGGAAATGCGAGCTCCAGGCCGTCAGCGGCCGTTCAGTGCTCGTGTACCCGCTGAGAACAACTTAATCTCGGCCAGTGCTTCAGGGATTTGCCGCTGGCTTTTGTGGTGGTTAAACATGAAATATAATTCATTTTGGGTAAATAAAATGGGTAATCTTTGGTCTTATTAATCTATTACTTTTTCCTGAGAAAATCGAATTGGGCTATGTTACATTTAATAATTTAATATTAAGGCTATATTTAACTTACTTCCTGTAGAGCACTGCTTTTGTATGTTTGACTTAAGTGTACAATTTTGTTTATTTCCTGATTTCATTTATAATGGTTACTGTTGTTAATTTAAATATTGTTGTTCAATAAATATCATTTTATATAAATATTATGTTGTATTTGGTATTGCAAAAGGGTCCATTACTGCATAATATGGACTGAGTGAATGTTAGATTAATATGCAAACCTATACTTGAGTGAATGAGTCAGTCGCAAGACACTTTCAAGAAATTGAAAGGGACTTGTAAACAAAGGATGTTGATTTAGCGCTGGTATGGATTCCCTTAACTGTAAAAAGGACAAATACAAAGATCGCTTTCCTCTGTGGACATTCAAACTGATTTTTATAATGGATATAATTATGAACATCGACCTGAAGACACAGGAAATGTTCGCTCAGGCGATCTCTCTCTCTGTCTCTCTCTATCTCTCTCCTTCAATGACTGTACAAAATACTGTGGCACAACTGCTTACTAAATTTTGGGTAAAACTTAATTATATGACGCAATTGCCACAAAGATGCAACGCAATCTTCTCTCAGGCCAGCCTTACAGCGTAAATTCAGGACATATCCATCACTCTAGCCGGGCAAAGCAGTGGCAGCCAAGCATAGGGTACAAAAAATGCCTACAGGCCCACTGCTGAATCCCTTAAGACATGCCTCAAACATGAGCAAACAGGAACTCATTAGAAAGGGATTATGGGTAAAATGAATAAAAGGTCAAAGAAAAGGGGATTTTTAGAAGGTCTGTGGATATGCAAGTGCTTTGGAGTTTCATCTAAAGATGCAACAGACTTAAAAAAAAAAAAAAACGATTAAGTTCTTCTTAGCGTCTCCATCTGCTTGATCCTGATGTTAATTTCAAAAAGAGGAGAGATCGACAGATTTTAAACCCGTCTCGCAGACACGCCTCATCGCTGCAGTTTGCAACATTCAGCGTCTCCAGCTGACAGCCATGAGATGCCATGCGCTTCTGACTCAGCACAAAGCTTTGTTTCTCCCTGATGTCATTGTGCTATTCATCAGCGCATCTGATGTTCTGCAGCGGTGCACATTCTCCTGTCAGAACTGAAGGAGAAGGAGTGCGTGTGTGGATAAGAGAAAGACTCAGATGTGAATATTTGTTCAACGTGTCGTGGCTGTCAGGGCTGCTGGATTCAGGATCAGAAAGCCTGACAGAATGCTGCTGATTTCTCCAGAGCTGCATGGCACTGCGCCCTTCAGAACGGCCTTTCCTGACTGACAGAACAGAAAGAGAAAGCCAGACTGGACTGAGATACAGACGTCTGGCCTCTGGTGTTTGAGGAAAAACAGAACTACAAAAAACAGTGCTCATGTATGCACACAGGTACATAGGGCTGATATACTGTATCAATATTCAGACAGACTCTGTCTGAACACACATGCTCACTTTCACACACTACTCATTCAGAGACATTGATTCAATAGGGCTTGCGGATCTGGGAAGGAACTGTAGGAGAAAAACACATACATAGGGGAACTGGGATGTGGTCAGAGGAAAAGGGAAAGTGTGTGTATCGATTCTTCACTAAGAAAAAAACCCCCCAAAAAAACATGGTACACTAACCATATCAGATGGTAATAGCATGAAACTGCATGTAAATTTTAAATATGTAATGTCTAAAAAAAATATATGCCCAAATAACCATGGCATTCTGAAACCCAATCGAGTGCTTTTGTGGTTAGCATCACCCTGGTTCTCTCAACAAAAACTCAATAGTATTTTTCCATTGGCTCTTGGATTATTGCAGAAAATAAACTACCTTGACAGCAACATAGTGTCGGCCCAGATCCGGCCCACATATGGACCGCATGTAATCCACATATACCAGATGTGGGCCATATCTGGGTCACACTATGTTGCTGTCTGGGTACAGTATACAACAAAAGTTAATGATTCTTACACATTCTGTACATCATGATAATCTTCACAACTGAACAAAACTTTTATGAAATTTTAAGCATACATACAATTGGCAGAAGTAAAAAGCTAAACGCATGCTATAAACATAAGACACAATGGCTGGATGACTTCAACATCACCACCATTTAGCTTCCAACAACTTACATTAAAAAATTCTTGAAAGTTTGAGTTAGAATAGTTTGCAAACACAAGGAGGCTTTGAAAAATGAGTGGAAAGTTCAGCGTGATGATGTTAAATGTTCCCTAATTTTAGCAAAAATGTAAGACAAAGATGATACTTAAAGGGATATTTCACCCAAAAATGAAAATTCTGCCATTTATTTACCCTCATCATTTATTTACCCTCATGTCTTTACAAGCCTGTATGACTTTCTCATCTTCAGAATGAACTCCTTTACTGTGTCTCCTGAGCTATGAAAGAGTTAATATTGACCTCTAAGAAGAGGCCCATAAAGAGGTCTCATAACTGACACATACACAATTACAGCTTTTTTTTTTTTTTTTTTAGATAGTAAAGTGAAACATGCCAAAAAATGGAAGATTTTGCCAGCTGTCCTAAGAGAAATTTGAAATGTGTCCGACTGTGTGGAATTTCCAGCTTTGAAATCATTTTAACACCATGAAATCATGTCGCTCGTCTTCGCTGTGGGAATCCCCTCCCTGAAGGTGTGAATTTGAATAAAACTACCAGAATAAAGATGTTATAGTGGTGTTGTTCGAAGCCAACAAACAGTATTACAGAGACCTACAGCATCAGCAGGGCATGTTGTCATGGAATAATCACAGATTTGATGTTCCAGAACCTCAACATGAAACTGTTGTCTTTTATACAGCAAAAGCAGACAGTGACCGAGACCTAACCAAAAAATCAAAAAAGTACCAAACTTTGTAGACCATTAGTAGTAGATGTGTGTGAGAAAAGTGCTAGTCTGTGTCGAGAGATCTAATAAGGTTCTGCCTTCTCAGTTTCGAGCAAACCTCACATCTCTCACACAGATATGGTGCTTTATCTTGTCGAACCCTCTTTAGAATTCACTCAGGTCTGTTGTTATCATGAGGTTCAGTATGACTGTGGGTTTGGAGGTTTGTTTATAATTTATAATTCTCTGTCTGTTCTGCTATATTTCCCTGGGGCTGTCTGTGCAGAGTCTTGTCAAGTTTTTTTTTTTTTTTTTTTCCCCTTATCTCTCATTGACTCCTTATTACACCTTTGAACTTTTGTGTTTGACTTTTTGTACCGTTTTCTGACATGTGCAATGAAAGCACTTATTTGGCTTTTAGTTTTCCGGATGTTTCATGAAAATATGCTTTGTCATATTTGCTTTGCTTTGTTGGGAATGCAAATGATAATTGAGATAATGAGCAACCTGACAGTAACTGCTAGTTAGGTAGTCTGAATAGTTACCACGTCGAAGGGCACAAACCACCATACTGGCTTTTGTCTGTTTTGTCCTTTATTTGGCTTTCCACTTTCTGTTTCAATGATGATTAAATGATGGTACAATTATGCCCATGTTAGTTTCCGCAGAAAAGAAAAAATAAAGTTGGAGGAAACAATGTGATTAAATGGAGAGAAAAAAAAAATACTGTTTAATGTTGCAGATTAATTTTATGCACAGTAAAACAAATTCAACACATAATATTTATAAATGATTAATTATAAGCATTTACAGGTTCCATCCGATACAATGCATTAATGTGCTTTGATTTACAACTGCTAGTTCAGCCAGCACATTATCCATTCATTTAAAGTGCCCCTATATTTTAAAGGTTCCTAATTTTGTTTTGGAGATCTCCTACAATAAGTTTACATGGATCTAAGGTATAAAAAAAAAAAAAAAAAACTTTAATCTCCTCATAATATACATTGCACTTCACCTTATTTCTCAAAGAGTCTGAAAAGAGTCTGATTTGTTCGCAGATTCAGTCTCTCTGAACCCCTTTTTCGCAAGCCTCTGCTCTGATTGGTCAAGATGCATGGCCCAGTCAGTTGTGATTGTTTACAGCGCATCAGAAACTAAACACCTATATCACAAAATCAGAATTTCACTTTATATTTTTATATTTTATATTTATATTTATAAGCTTTTGTATGTAGAGGCCATTTGAAAGCAGTGTGAATCATACATTGTATTAGTACAACATTCTACAATATTGTGTTGCCCTCATTTTTATATCTCATCTAATGTATCTGTTTTTACACTGCAAAGCTAATCAGTTTAGTTGTATGAGTTACTTTAGTCAAAAGTTCAGAAAAAATAGACAAAATCTACAAAATTTCAGAAACAATGACTCAACTGAAACATTCAGTTAAGTCTTCTATAAAAGAGATTCTATAAAATAACTTACTAAAGCATGTGCATAAGTTGTAGTCACGTGGCTGTGGAAAGACATTGGTAAAGTGTGCAGCCTTCCAGTAAGTAAAAATCACCAGACAGCGTCCAACACAACATGAAGTGAAAAACATCCATCACTGTAACAAAAGTACCAAGCTGGTACTGAAATTTAAAAAATGTGATGCTTTGAGCGCTGTTGAGCGGCACACACACATATGCCAAATATTAAAAATAAAAGGATTAAAATGTAAAAGATTATTATTGTGTGAATAAAGATAAAAATACCATAGATGGTCTGCTCGCACAATTTAACCTCGCGCACGAGCAGATTAGTTTCCCTTTGACAGTTTTTCCACTTGCAAATTCTGCAATGTGAATAGCAAATCCGCCATGGCGCGAGCGCATCTGGCTTTTAAAGGGAATGGGAGATGAGATGCTGATTGGTTTATTGCATGTTACGCCCAAAACACACCCATGACTCATTAAGAGAATAGGGACAACCCTTTTAGACCACCATTTTTCCAGTCGTTAAACTACCAAAAGTGGATTCGGTATGGAAGTAAAACAATGCCATATGTTTTTTAAAGAAAAAAGAAAAATCTTGAATTCCACTACTTGAAAAAAAAACCGTGCTTGTATTTTAATGCATTGTATTTTTAGGGCTTGCATTTTTATGGTCTGAAATTCAACATGGTTGTATATTTAAGCTGTGTATATTTCAATTCAAAACATTTCACACACATTGTCATTGTTAAAAATTCAATAATCCATATTCACCTTTCAGATTTCACTTCCAAAATATTCATTCTGTTTAAAAATACAACCTATAATATTCAGCAGGCAGTTTTCGGGTCATTTTATTTTTCGTGTTACAAATTCGCATCCATAAATTCAGTGGTCCAAATTTCAATGCAGGAATAGCAGTAGAGTACCGAGCATAATCTCCATCTGCTGTTAGTTGACCTTACCAGCAGGTGATGAAAGCGTGTGTTGATGAAGAGCAGAGTGATGGGTAGAGAGAGTCATTCATTTATTAAAATGGATTTACATTAATGGAGCAAGCAGTAAGTGCATGTGTGATGATTATCAGGGCCAGAATATATGCAGAAAAGGTGATAAAGACACAAAAGTTGTGTTTACATTTAATTCCATGTCTTCACTGTTACTTTCCCTATGTGTAGCCAACATGTAAGCAGCTTTCTCTACAGTGAACGAGATTATAACATTATTCCCCAATGCTGATGTACAATTCAAACGTTAAATCTGAGATAGACATATAACCTTTTGTAAATATACAACCATGTGGAATTCCAGATCATAAAAATGCAAGCCCTAAAAATACAATGCATTAAAATACAAGCATGGTTTATGCAATGCAGTGGCACCGTGCACTTTAGACTGTGTGCTTAGATCTTTAAAATAGGGCCCAAACACTTCCATGTGCTTTCAAACGCTCCCGTGCGTTGATCATTGTAGCCAATCACAGACATATTCGATGAGCCGTGAAGACAATGGCCAATCAGAGGTGTTTACAAATCTGCTTAACAGTGCTCAAAGCGTCACATTTTTAAAATTTCAGTACCGATAGGTACCGAAGTCGTTATTTTGACAACTCTACAAGAGACATATGTAAGATTACTGGGCTCTTATTCTCAAATCTGAGAAGCAAACTGCTGCAAAAGCACTCAATCTACATTTAATGTATGGAAAAGAGCAATTGCTCATGCACATTCTGCTAAACTTCTCCTTTTGAGTTCCACGGAGAAAAGACATTTTGGAACGACATATGGGTGAGTAAATAATAACAGAATTGCAATTTAGAGTGAACAATTGCTTTAAAAGCTCCTAATAGCTTTTGTGCTGCTGATGTGACAGACGCTGAGCTGTAGAGCATCTGTCTGTTCTTATTTTCTCTATCTTATCCTCTTTCCTCCGTTTTCCTCATCTTCACACTTCCCTTCTCCTCCTCTGAGTGAAAAAGATCAATCTGACAGAAAAAAAAAAAAAAAAATCTTCCAGTCTTCTCATTTATCTCTGTGACACTGACCCAGAATGTTCCATGAGAGGTCACCAGGGTCAGGATAATGCATAAAACCCGTCTTCTGTCATTTTATCACTTTTTTCATACTTTCTACTGTTAGATGTCCCAAAAACTGCTGGAGCTGCTGTTAGGAGAGACAAACCCAGCGGGGCTCTTGAAACGTGTTAAGTCTCACTGAAGGTCACGAATACACACAGGGACTTTGTGAGTTCTAGAATAAACTAGTCAATCTTATACACACTAACCACTGAAACCTCTAAGAAACTTTCAAGTAATATCCCAAAATTAGTACAAGAGAAGCTCTATAAACAGAATCTGTGACATTATTTAAATTATCTCAGAAATTAAAGGGAACTGCTTGTTTGGCTGAACAGGAATGGGGTGTTTGGGAAACCAGTTAGCAAACAATCACTGTTTGGCTACTTTGTTTGGTGCTTACAGCAGCTTTAAATGTTGTTGTTGTTGTTTTGTTTGCTTATGTTGAGCTGGCCAATATAACATTAGCCTTGAACTTATACTAACACCTAGTGGTGTGGATGTATTACATGAGAAAGTTTTCAGGTACTGATGTCATTGTATATATGCTTTTTCACAGTCAACCATAATTGATTAATTCCACAAGTGAACATGTCCAATAACAGTTGGATTACATGAGCCTAAACATTCAGTCCTGTCAGTCATCATTATGAGCGTATATAAGCAGCAGTCACTGCGTCATCCCAGCGACAATTCATCCAGCATTCCTCCTCCTCCCCATCTCCCTCCTCTATTTCTCTTATTCTCCCTCTGCGCAGTACTGTTATAGGGGAGTTTAACCCTGAGCTTGAGTCGAGCCTTGGGTTTGAGCGTTCTTCGAGGACAGCAAGCCAAGTTTGTTTTACCATTAACTATTCAGACTGAATGGGCAGGCAAACTTGTGAATGAGAGAAAGAATTGTGACCACACCTTTAAACTACTGATATGACTGAAGTCTTTATCTGATCTGAGTTGACATTGTGCATTTTTGGCATTTAACATGGAATGTGTTTTTAAATTGTTATATGTCTCTAGTAGCATAGCGCTAAACAATAAATTCATAGCTGAACTAAAGCTGCAGTGTCTTAAAGTCTTTTCTGGTTATAGTGTTGCAGTAATTGCTCTGGCAAATCATAAATAAACAGTCAAAACAGCCCTGCCATTTATGAATTTGACTGGCAAGTGTGGTACTTTCTGCCTTGATAGTGACAGTACTGTTGGCATGAACACGTACACACACACACACACACACACACAGTGCCTCCCATGGGAATGAAGCTGCCATTGAGGCTGTCCAACAGCGTTGAAAATACAAGGGCTGCAGTGAGCTCTGAAGACAAGGACTCTACTGTCACACACACTCCATCGATCACAGGTCACATATCAGCATCAATGACCATTCTGATAAGTAACGAAGAGCGTCCTTCAAATGACCTCCCACTACAAACACTTTAATCTGTCTCACTCCCGTGGTTTCTGATAATGAGTGTCTTTTTTTCCTCTCTGTGGCATTTTGCTTTCCTGCATTCAGATCGTGTAGCGCCGCTCTGCACTGGTGCCTGTGATGTCACTGAGCCAGAATAAATTGGTCTCAAATCAAAACTGGAAACAATGTGTGTGAGTGTGAAGAAGAAACAGAGAAAGATGAACCCAATGATTTGTTGGAAATTTAGGAACTAATTTCTCCAACTTGGCATTAAAGACAGTAATGTCGACATGAAAAGGAAATTGTGATTGTCTTTTTTTCCCTATACCTGGCATTTTCAAACTAAAACGGGGTCTGCAGCATTTTCGAAAGTCTCTGAAAACGCTTTTTCGAGTGTAAAACTTATGCGTTTTAAAACAAAAAAGGCACCAGTGTAAATAGGGCCTCAGTGGGTGAAAGGCGTTGGCTAGTAATATAGAACGTTAAAACATAAGCGCCGCAAAAATGACAGCGCAAACATAGAGGCATATATGGGTAAATTTGACCCACTGGCCAGTGTTGCCAAGTCCGTGGTTTTCCCGCGGAATTGGGCTACCTTAACACTGTTGCCGCTAGGTTTTTTTCATGTCCGCAGATTGAAGCAACCACAAATAACATGACATTTAGCCCATGGAATGCAAATTTTACCAGGGGAATCCCGCCAAAAATGTGGATTTTACCCACTGGAATGTCATTTTTACTGGGAGACCCCCAGTAGTCCAGTTTATTTATTGTAGACTGTGCATGCATGTTAACTAATCCTGCCTGATTTTTTTTTTTTTTTTTTTTTTAAGTCTGATTTAAGTTAAAGAGCCTAAATTTAGGATATGCAGTAGTTGTTCTGTTCACTTTATTGCTGATTTAATTTTAATTTTATTGCTGATTTAAATACTGCTGTTATTAAATCATAATCTTGATCAACTATTTTAGAAATTTCCTGCATTCAAGGAGATACTTGCATTTCTATAATATAGCAGCTGTCAAGTAAACTTGTTTTAATGGGACAACCACCAACATCACTCCCAAGAAAACACCATGGCTGAATATGTATTATGTATAGTGAAAAGTGCTATACAAATAAATGTGAATATGAATTGAAATGAAGAGACAAAGGTTTCGTTTTTTTTTTTTTTTTTTTCTCTCCTATACAAAGCTATATATGTTATATTATCAAAAAGCAAGCAATACCATAATATTCTGACTGTCAACAAATTATCAGTGAATACTCCAGGAAATAGTAAGAGTAGCACTGGCTAGTCTCTTTACCCAGTCTACCTCCATAACATGCCTGCAATGATTTGTCCATTTTTCTGGGTTGCATACATGCATGCATTGTGCTTGTGTTGTAAATGGCTCCACCTTGAAGATCATGTGCAGTGAAAAAACTGCTGACAGAATCACTGAATGCCTCTGTCATACAAAAATGACACTCCAAAAGCAGTTTGAGAAATTTCAAAAATTCTCCTACTGGTGTCATCAAACAATATAAAAGCTCTTCACACTTCTTTTCACATACACACATTCATCATGTCTTTCACACACCAAGTCTCACACAACTGCTACTTTTTACACCAAGAGCCACAATCTAAAATATCAACTTCAAATAAAAATGGGTGTTAAGATGAAGGCATCTGTTCTGACAGATGTGAGGCTGTGAGACTGGCTTATCAGCCTCAGGGATTCAAACGTATTCTTTGATGCTGTTGGTTTATTATAAGATCTGAGTGTGTTCTTGCTAGTGAGTTGGTAGACGTTAGGCTTTTGCTCTGATCTGAGAGTTGAGATATAGATGTTTCATAACTATTGTTCCCCAGTCCATCATCAACTACTGGGATTCTTCTACTGATACTCGGAAAGCCGTAGTTCAAAGAAAATCCAAGCTTCCCACTAGCAATTATGACACCATTCATGTGCGCTCATCTTGTAAATACAATCACTCTAACAATTTTATAAGTGGCAGGAATTTCCAGCTTATCCAGGCCAAGTACCACCCAAACAGACAGGCAGACTGACATATAAAGCAATATGCCACAGTAGAGCTACGTATCTGACTTTTTGAGGTGGGTAAACTGACTTATGATATAATAATACTGGAGTCCAAAAGTGGTAGGACATTCAAATAAGCAGTCTCAAAGCTGTATAGCTAATATATGTTGTTGTATAGACTATACCACAGAAATTAAAATGTGTCTAAACCATTTTTTAAGTCCATTTATTCAATTGAGAAGTACAGAATTCACACACATTTCTCAAAGCAAACAAAGATGAATACAAAGTTTACTTAATACTAACTTCCTCAAACAAAACTTTGAAAACCTTTCAAAGATTTGATGCCTCTAACTTGGCAAACTTTAGCAAATCCGGTGACTCAGTGGCGTAGGTTGCATTTGAACATAATGCTATGACTCACATATCTCATTTTAAACCATAGGAGGTATCAAATGTTGCAGGTATAAACTGATGTGTTTTTGCCAAAATGGAATGCTGAATTAGAATTACCCTCATTAGAATTATAGTAGTAGACTGTTAGTAAACGGTTGCAGTAGGTTAGGTGCTAGAGTTTGGGTAAGTAGAATAAGAGTTGTAATTAGGTTGTAGTTGCAAAGTTACTAAAAGTCAGTAGAAAGTCTGTTGGGGGAGCATCAAAATAAAGTGTTAGCAGATATTAAAGGGGTCATATAATGCCACTTTTACAAGATGTAAAATAAGTCTCTGATGTCCCCAGAGAGTGTATGTGAAGTTTTAGCTCAAAATACCCCACAGATAATTTTTTTTATAGCATGTTAAATTTGTCACTTTTTGATGGTGAGCAAAAACGTTCCTTTTTTGTGTGTCCCTTTAAATGCAAATGAGCTGCTGCTCTCAAGAAGAGGGCGGAGTTTCAAGAACTCTTGTTAGCAGTGCCGAACAAACAACTAGGGGTTCCTAGTTCTGTGCATACCCTTAGATAAAAACCTGCAGGCGTCCCTGTTCTCGGGGGCAGGGTTTATGTAGATTTTAGGGTTAGTTATGTCACCAACCCGGGAAGAGGGAAGAAGCTCATTGTAGTCCCTTCTAGCCATTTGTTGTAGTCCTTAAACAGAATTCTTTAAAAGTAAATATCTCCCTTTGCTTTGAACTTTTGTTGTAACTTTGCAGTTGTTGTTTATGCTCAAACAGCAACATTACACACTATCTAAAGTGAAAAAAGTGAAATCATAATCAACCACCCCTTTAAGCAGACAGTCTACTAATACTCTAATGACTGATAGTGACTGATACTGAAATACACACATAATATGATAATATAATATGATCTTTGAATATGATTGCCCCCACCGGGAAATGAATGTGAACTTGTGTCCACTTATGTGGACTGAAATTGGACTGAATCACATATGGATGTATTGAATTGACAAACAAACTACCATTTTCCTTTTTTTTTTTTTTTTTTTTGAATAAAAAAACACCGTACTGGATGATTCCAGTCCAATTTAACCCATGTACACATTATGCCAGAAAGTTTATGTGAAGTTTCACCTCAGATTATTCCAGAGCTCCCACAGTTGCCCACCGATCTGAGGCCAACTTTCTTTCAGCCGTCCTCTCTGTAACTTGTCGATAATCCTTGAGTTTAACTGCATGAACCCAGACACAATGCAGCCTGTGATATTATCTCATCTCACTTCCCGTCTCTCTCTCTCTTGCTGTCACTCTCTAATCCTTCTCCAACAGATTATTAATTAAACATGCAGGACTCTAGAGCTTTACTTGACATCCTTTGGTTTACAGACGAAAAGACGAGCAGATTGGTGTCAGGGTGGGTTAAGAAGCTTGATTCTTTGCACCTGTCTCTCTCTCTCTGCCTGTTGAATGGGAGTGGGATGGCTAGTGAACAAAAGCAAAAAAAACTATTGCTCGTAATCTGTTCACCCAATTAATTAGTGACATACCACGACTTCCATTGTCCCAGGATCCGGCGCTGACAATAGAGATTTGCCTAGTTTGATTAGGACGCCACGTGGATCTGTCTCCACACCCAAATCTCTCTTCCAAATGATTGGCGGCCTTAATTAAGAAGTGGCTTTGTCTTTTTTTTCTTGCTACACATGAATGAGGAAGTAACGGACAATAGAGAGAGCGAGAGAATGCAGATTTTGGTTCCAAAACATAACCCACTTTCCGCCTCAGCATGTAATAATGGGTTGTCTGGGGAATGAAAACAATAAAAGAGCGCGTGATGTGGGAGGGTATACGAAGACGGGTTATTTCAAATGGGAACACTGAAGACTTATCCGAAACAAAAACGCTGAACGTTGAAGTCCATTCTAGGTTCGGCTCACTGCCGTCACATCTTCTCCGCAGCAACCAGCCCTGCCAGACCCTCGAGGAAGATGCTATTACTGAACAAAACCTTTGTTTTCTCGCTTGTTACCGCCCACCGTGGTGTAAAAATAGTGCTAGAAAGCATCCAAAGTGGGAGGATTTCTTCATATATTCTACGTATTCTTTCTCCTTCCTTTGCCGCAACCTTCCCAATACTCTTCTGAACACAGAAACCAGGATTGTATCATTACAACACATTTTTCCAAACTGCTCAAATTCATGTATGGCATAAAGTTGACTGAGTGCTTCCAGTCAGAACATCAAACGCTCCAAAAATGTCCCTCAAACATTTGCAACTCATCAGCAGTTAAGAAGCTACTTCAGTCTTATCTGAAATCAATCAAGCTTTCTCTTTGAATAAGACAATCCCTTTGGATTCACCTTAGCTGCCAACATCACTTACGCAAGGTTGGCAAGAGTAAGTATCTCAGTAAAGGTCAATTATTCATCTACAGTAGCAAAAAAAAAAAAAAAAAACCCTGCAAAGAAATACAGTAACTGAATAGCTGTGTGGCTTGTTGAGTAGAGGTGTGATATTATTTTATTATCTTTGCAAACTGGAAAATATAAGGGCAATGCTCTGACAGCCAAGCAGAATACACTAGCATTGTGGTGGTATTACTTGGTAGTAAAAAAAATGACTAAGCATGTTGGCATTGTATAAATACGTTTATTTATTTATATATTCTCCAGATATATTAATTTATTCAAAAATACAGTTAAAAATGCAATTTAGACATATTTTGACTTGAATACACCTGTTCCAAGATTTTGATTTGAAGGAAAAGTTTTTTTTATATACTAATGGGAATACAAAGTAAAAAAAATAAATTAATAAATAAACTGTTCTAAAATCATAATTAAGAAAAAAATTTAATTATTTATTAATTTATAGTTGGAAAAACTTGGCACCTAATCAAAGTCATGTGGTGCATCCTGGTTGAGCTGCGCTAGAAGACGAAGAACAAGACCTGCTTTAAGTAGCTTGTTGTTACTATGTCGAAGAGATGCTGTTTTTACTTTCCAAAACCTTTTTGTTTGGCCTTCCTAAGGCGGACGAAGTTAAAAACTGTCACAGTCACCTCCTGTCTCACCTTCCCCGGACTCCACTTCCCAGCATCCCTCTGGTTCCTCACCTGGACTCAGTCACCCATCACCTGCAAGTCATCCACTTATCAAACACACACTATAAAGACTCTCACGCCCTGCACTACGTCTCTTATACCTGGACTCCTTACTCACCTGAGAACCCTGTATCCTCTTCCATCCATCTTCCGTCGTCTGCTCTTCATTCCCTGTGGATCCTTCACCTGCAAAGACATTCATCTATCAATTCTCCAGCTAAGTGACTGTTCCAAAGTGCTTGTTCATTGACTCACCCGTATTCTCCGTTGCTAGTGTCCGTGCCTCTGTTTAAATAAACATCTGTTGATCACTTACCTGTCTGCCTCCGTCTGTGTGCCTGACAGAAGACCAGACCCCATGCAGAGCACCATGGATTCTGGCTGGGAATTCGCTGGACTGTTCACTTTCACCAACAAGTTCTGTCGTCTCGTCCAGACCAGCTCAGAGGCCATCTCCATATGTTGGAAAAGCTTCATTCCAACATATGCTTTCCAACCAGCCCAAGAGCCTTGTCGCAAGATGGCCGCCATCCCTGAACTCAACTCTCTCCCTCGTCCCGAGTCCTACGACGGAATTTATGACGAGGAGCCTGCCCCGCCGTTGCGTCCCAAGGAGCCTGGCCCGCCGTGGTGTCCCGAATGGCCAGCACCGTTGGGCCTCCCAAAGGGCCTATTCCGCCGTGGCCTCTCGAATGCACCATCTCCGCCATGGCACCCTGAAGCCCCTGACCCGCCATAGCTCTGTCCTGGAGTCTTCATATCTACCTGCACCGTCACTCCGCTGTCAAGACTCCAGGACGCCCACCCTCCCTCCCTGGTTGTTCCATCTACGGCATGAGAAGGGGTCACAGGGTCATGGAGGGAGGGGTCTACAAGTCTATGATCGTCTCATTACGTCCATAGTTTGTGTACAACATAAAGCCTTTATAGAGTGTTAGAGGCATCCTTGTTTTGAAGCTGTCTCACCTTCCCCGGACTCCACTTCCCAGCATCCCTCTGGTTCCTCACCTGCACTTAGTCACCCATCACTTGCACCTGCAAGCCCTCCACTCAAACACACACTATAAAGACTCTCATGCCCTGCACCACAGCATCTGGTCTCGTCTATGGGAAGCACTAGGTCTATTGCAGTACTACGTCTCTTATACCTGGACTCCTTACCTGTTACTCACCTGAGAACCCTGTATCCTCTTCCATCCATCTTCCGTCGTCTGCTCTCCATTCCCTGTGGATCCTTCACCTGCAAAGACATTCATCTATCAATTCTCCAGCTAAGTGACTGTTCCAAAGTGCTTGTTCATTGACTCACCCGTATGCTCAGTTGCTAGTGTCCGTGCCTCTGTTTGATCTGTTGATCACTTACCTGTCTGTCTCCGTCTGTGTGCCTGACAAAAACAGTGGTTAACCACTGTGGTTTCACTGTAGTTAACAGTGGTTTCACCAAAACTTACCACTCTGAATTGTCCTGTAAAATCCATGCTTGCAAAGGTTCTGCACAATTCTCTTGTTCGCAAAAATTCTCAGGGTCTGAATTAGGCTTGAATTGGTATGGCAAAATGAACACCATCATTAATATTTACACCTGAACAGATGTAACTTGTGGTTATGGCAAGGGCCGTGACATTTCCATAACACGCTCTAAGCAGTTCACCAATCACAACATACTGGGCCAGCTAACTAATCAGAGCACATTTCATATTTTGGAAGGAGGGGCTTCATCACAACAGGAACTAAACAATGTGTTTGATAGAGAATGGGAAGAGAGCTGCTGCAATAATGTAAAACATGTGAAAAATAATGCATTTTTGAACAGTCAAGCATGAAAACCTATTCTAGTACACACCAAAAACAAAATCAAGATTTTGTAAAAGGGCACAATAGGACCTCTTTAATATAAGCTTTGTCAAGCCGACTTTCAAAGTTTGCTTTGACACACTTTCCTTTTCTAGTTATCATTGCAGTTACTGTATTTTAATGTAATATACATTATTATTAAAAAATATAATTGTACGTTGATGCTTAAGTGGTGATTTGATTGAATGAGGTCATATCTGACATTTTTACTGTCCTAGTTTCACTCATAGTGTCTCCAGTCATAACAACATCTGTGACGCACTGACTACATCCTCAACAAAAGCTCCAGACATGAAGAGGAGGGGTGTGAGGTCACAGGGTCATGGAGGGAGGGGTCTACAAGTCTATGATCGTCTCATTACGTCCATAGTTTGTGTATAACATAAAGCCTTTATAGAGTGTTAGAGGCATCCTTGTTTTGAAGCTGTAAACATATTGGACTGGACTTTTAGAAGTTCATATGATAGCATGGCCAAGACGCAACTAACATGATGGGTTGATTTTGTGGAAGAATCTATGCCAGCTTTTCAGATTTCTGCAGAGAAAGCCCATCATTCACAAAATTCCACATATCCCCAGTCTCTTATGTGTTTGTTTATTAAATTATTTAATTTGATGATTATTTCAGCTGCCAGTTAGAGTGTAGTACTCTTAGCTCTGTTTAACAAGATGTTTAAATCTATGAGATTTTGCTTTCAAATCAATGTGCAGATTCCATCTGGGCCTGATCTCTACATGCCCTTGAATAGATCTCTCTTCAGTGGGTGATGGTGCCCACTTCACTGTCCGCTGGAGGGGTCGCCAGTGGGAAAAAGAAACAGCTGTTATCCCAGGTGTTACAGTATGCTGACACACTTGACAAAGTCACCTTCCCCTCTGACTTCATGCCAAGGTGCAGGAGTCTGAGTAAATAATACCAATGCTTCAAATTATGTGGTGTCCATAGACCGATAAAAGTGGTTGGTTTTCTCAAAATGTTTAATATAGTATATTTCAAAATAATGTTTCTTTACATTCAAATGAAATAACAAAACAATTTGTTGCTGCATGTCGATGTGTCTGTTTCTATAAAATGATTGCAAATGACAATAGCTACAAAAATGAAAAATATATAGTGATAATTGTGATACTATTATAGTTGTTTGTATTTTTCTAATTTCCATTTTCATGTTATGTTTAAAGTAATTATGTTGTGTTTTTTTTATTTTTTTATTATTTATTTAATATCTATAAAGTTTATATTTCACTTTAAGCTTTAGTTATTTTAGTATACAACCCAAATTCCAGAAATGTTGGGACATTTTTTAAATTTGAATACAATGAAAACTAAAAGACTTTCAAATCACATGAGCCAATATTTTATTCACAATAGAACATGGATAACATAACAAATGTTTAAACTTTTTTTACACTTTTATCCACTAAATGAGCTCATTTCAAATTTGATGCTTGCTACAGGTCTCAAAAAAGTTGGCACGGGGGCAACAAATGGCTGAAAAGGTAAGAAATTTTGAAAAGATTCATCTGGGAGAACATCTAGCAACTAATTAAGTTAATTGATATCAGGTCTGGAACATAATTAGCTATAAAAAGGCTTTGCAAATCTCATCTACAGTGTATAACATCATCAAAAGATTCAGAGAACTGGAGAAATCTATGTGCGTAAAGGAACAAAGTCGAAGACCTTTATTGGGTGCCTGTAGTCTTCGGGCCCTCAGACGACACTGCATCACTCATCGGCATGATTGTGTCAATGACATTACTAAATGGGCCCAGGAATACTTCCAGAAACCACTGTTGGTAAACACAATCCACCGTGCCATCTGCAGATGCCAACTAAAGCTCTATTATGCAAAAAGGAAGCCATATGTGAACATGGTCCAGAAGCTCCGTCGTGTCCTGTGGGCCAAGGCTCATTTAAAATAGACTGTTTCAAAGTGAAAAAGTGTTCTATAGTCAGACGAGTCCAAATTTGACATTCTTGTTGGAAATCACGGACGCCATGTCCTCCGGGCTAAAGAGGAGGGAGACCTTCCAGCGTGTTATCAGGGTTCAGATCAAAAGACAGCATCTCTGATGGTATGGGGGTGCATAAGTGCATACGGTATGAGCAGCTAGCATGTTTTGGTAGGCACTATGAATGCTGAAAGGTATATAAAGGTTTTAGAGCAACATATGCTCCCCTCCAGACAACGTCTATTTCAGGGAAGGCCTTGTGTGTTTCAGCAGGACAATGCAAAACCACATACTGCAGCTATTACAACAGCAATTTGATTTGATTCAACAACAATTTCAGCAATTTGAAAGTAGCTAATTTTTTGCATAAAATTGTAAAATTTTCCTGTTTAAACATTAGTTATGTTATCTGTATAATAAAATATTGGCTCATGTGATTTGAAAGTTTTTTTAGTTTTCATTTTATTCAAATTTAAAAAAATGTCCCAACATTTCCGGAATTCGGGTTGTACATCCAGTTAAACTAAATGCAAATGATTATTTTATTTTATTTTTTAACTGAAGTTGTTATATTTTATTTTAAATAACAATTTTTTTTTTATATATATATAGTTTTAGCTTTAGTTAAAGTGCCCCTATTATGCATTTTTAAATATCACTAATTTTGTTTTAGAGGTCTTTTATGGTAGGAAGACTGAAATTACTGATGACTCGTTTCAGGCAGTTTGGAATCGGTTCTTTATTTTGGGAGACAATAACTCAATTTGTCGTGCATCTTTGAAACTTTTCAGGCATTTTACATTCCCAAACAGCTATATTACCCACTACATGAAAGGTAATATTCAAAAAAGCATAATAACACAATTAAAATTATCCACTGCTTCCTATCTCCCATCTCAAATCTCGATTTACACATATTTAATCTTGTGTTGAGGTGCATTGTGCCAGGTTTGATGACAATGACATCACACATCACTGGTCTCACATCTCGCTAATAAATGTGTGGCATGACAGAGAGTAAATGATGGCAGAATTTACATTTTAGTGTGAACTGCTCCCTTAGTTTTGTTAGACAATTGTTTGGACAGCTGTGCAGTAAAGCGGTGCTTGCCAAACTAGGAAGAACCATCAGCATCTCTGAAGGACATGACAAGGTGAGTTTTGTGTTTTTTCAAGTGTGTGTGTGTGTGTTTTAGGAATGAGTGTAAGGGGGCACTGAGGGTACCAGTATCTCCTGCAGTTCAGGAGTCCTAGCACTCTCTAATTCTCATACTTTCTATGTTGCCATGGTGGCAACTGGAGTTCAGCCAACTGACCCTTTGCCGGGAGTTTGATTGACAAGCGATCTAACCAATCATAACGCCGAATCTGCCGTTTTGTCAGGAGTTAGAAGATTAACCTCGATTTGCCAGCAAGATGAGGATGTGTGTGTGTGTGTGTGTGTGTTCTTATATACATGGTTTATGAGAATACAAATGTGTGTAATGACATGGGTATTACAATGTAAACATGGTTTATGAGGACACTTTTTGGACCTTGGTTTTTCAAAAACCCTGCATATGGCCATGCTTTTACTGTATTCTCAATGGTCGCCAAGGCGTTACTATGTGTTTGCTAAGGTGTTTCTTGCTCATTCCCATGTGGTTGCTAAGGTTTTTTTTTTAGTGTTTTAACATGTTACTATGTGTTTTTTAAGGTGTTGCTGCTGGTTGTAAATAGCTGCTAAGGTATTTTAAGTGCTTATGAGCTATGTGGTTGCTAGGGTGTTGTGGGTGATTGCTAGGGCATTGTTATGCAGATGTGAAGGTGTTTTTTTATGTTTTAGCATGTTGCTGCAGTCATTTCTAAGATGTTCTGGGTGGTTGCTAGATTTAAGTGTTTAGCATGTTGCTGTATGGTCGTTAGGGTGTTCTAGGTGGTTACAAGGGAAAGTTATATGGTTGCTAAGATGATTTGAGTGTTTTTAGAATGTAACTATTGAGTTGTACAATGTTGTTTGTGGTTGCAGGTAGTTGCTAAGCTATTTTGATTTGTTATGAACACATTGCTATGTGGTTGCTAGGGTGTTCTAGTTGGTTTGTAGTGCACTGCTATGCAGTTGCTGAGGTGATCTGTAGCTATGTGGTCTCTATGGTATTCTCAGTGGTTGCCAAGGCATTTCTAGTTGTTTGCTAAGGTGTCTTGAGTGATTATTTTATATTGTTATGCAGTTGCTAATGTGTTTTGAGTGTTTTAGCACATTGCTGTTTGGATGTTAGGGTGTTCTTGGTGGTTGCCAGGTCATATCATGCAGTTGCTAAGGTATTCTGAATGTTTTTAGCATGTTACTGTTTTTAGGGTGTTGTTGGTGCAAGGTTACAAGTAGCTGTTAAATTATTTTGAGTGGTTATAAGTAGATTGCTATGTGGTTGCTATGGTGTTCTATGTGTTTTCTGGGGCACTGCTATGCATTTGCTAAGGTGTTTTGAGTGGTTACGCACATTGGGGCAGTTTGTGCTAGGGTGTTGTGGGTGCTGCTAGTGTACTGCAATGTAGTTGCTAAGGTGTTTTGAATGGTTACACACGTTGATGCAGTTTGTGCTAGGGTGATGTGGGTGGTTGCTAGCCTACTGCAATGTAGTTGGACAGGACATGCTATTTGGTTGCTAAGGTGTTCTGAGTGGTTTATAGGTGGTCACTTACAGGCTCAAATCCAGTAGCCCTACTTCAGGGTCCTACTTTTCATTGCCAAGCAAAAATTATAACCATCTGCATGATTAGCAGTTTCATGAAATGCATATTGCATCACTGTTTTCACATCTTAGTGTTAATTATCCCATTTTGAGAACTATAGTCAGTCTTTTATTCTTTTATCCTCATCTGCTGATGCCTCTATTCCTAACATCTGTATGCTAAGAGAAAATAAACTTTGAGATATTAAAGGCTCCCTTTACATATAAAAGTGTTGCCCTGGTAATGGAGTTGTGAGGAAGGTATGTGGCTGAGGGGCGGGTGGGCACCTAAACACCGGGTGACGGGATCTGACAGAGTGGGCAAACCCTGCAGGCAAAACACCATCTGTTCTGTAATGGCTTCTGGGAGCAGCAAAAGCAACAATGTACTGACAGCACCTGGATGTGAGAGCTGACAGGCCCTGCGTGCTATCCCATGATGCCTTGCAGGTGAGCACAGCACAGGGATGCAGTGGTGTGAGATCTCTCAGGGCTGTCTATTCAGATGCAGGACAGGAAGGTGATGCACAGCCTGCACAAGTGGAGATGATCAGTGCACATTCTGCACAGCAGCAAAAAAATGAGCGTGAAGCAACACGTTATGACAAGACAAGTCTCCCACATGCAAACACAGCAGCATTGTCACAGCATGCTCATTCACGAGCGTGGAACATGCATGAAAACAAGAGTCAGGGTTTATCTCACGAACCAATCATATCCAATTATAACCAATCAAATCCAATCATAGCAGAATGGAGGTTTTAGGTGTGATTGACTTAAAGCAGCGCTGCGCAGGCCGATCGGTGTGCAACATCAAAGTACCACGAGAGCATATGGAGCCGTTTACTCTCTAATCACCCTCCCGGTACTTGGATGTGCACATTGGTCTGTGCAGCGCTGCTTCAAGTCGAACACATCTATTGCCTCCTCTCATGTGACCTACACCCATTCATTCTCAATTACCCCATCAAACCCACAGCATGCTTTAGGGCTTCTGATAAACACAGGGGAGGGAAGAGAGACACGGACTCCCACTGTAACTTTACCAACTGTAAAGTTGTCGCTTGTCGCTGTTGGACAGTGTTACTTTAGAAAAACAAGTGATTTATACACTTTTTTTAATGTCATTTTGTAATATTTGCATTGGTTTATTTTTGTACTATGGATTATTTTCTAATCCAATTTTTTGAAGAGGCACTGCCTCCCTTAAACGCCCCTACAGTATATATCTATATCTATATCTACATTTATCTATCTATCTATAATATATATATATATATATATATATATATATATATATATATATATATATATATGCTGATATTGGTGTTTAATTAACATTTCTTCTTATTATCAATGTTGAAAACTGTTTGATATTTTTGTGGAAACCATGATTTTTTTTTTTTTTTTTTCAGGATTCTTTGATGAATAGTTAAAACAGCATTTATTTTAAATATAATTTTTTGTAGCATTAAAAATGTTTTTACGGGGAATTTTTTAAATGTTTCCTTACTGGATATAAGTATTATTTTCTTTTTTCTAAAAAAAAAAAAAAAGTTGAGAAAGCTTACATGTTTAAGACAACAAACTTCTGCAGATTTTTAGTTTTCTCAACTTGTTTTTCTCAACAACTTTTTGTTGTATGAACTGAATACTGAAAACCGTTGAGAAATCTGCTGAAGTTTGTTGTCTTAAACTTTTACTTTTGATTTTTTTACAGTATATGTGACCCTGGACCACAAAACCAGTCATAAGTAGCACAGGTATATTTGTAGCAATAGCCAACAAAACATTGTATGGGTCAAAATGATCGATTTTTCTTTTATGCCTAAAATCATTAAAATATAAAGATCATATTCCATGAAGATATTTTGTAAATTTACTACTGTAAATATATCAAAAAATTATTTTTGTGAGTGGATATGCATTGCTAAGGACTTAATTTGGAAAACTTTAAAGGCGATTTTCTCAATATATTGATTTTTTTTGCACCCTCAGATTCCAGATTTTCAAATAGTTGTATCTCGGCCAAATATTTATTACGCTTTCAAATGATGTATAAATCTCAGTTGACCCGTATGACTGGTTTTGTGGTCCAGGGTCACATATACAGTATAGCACTTTCATTGCAAGTTAATTATATCAAGTTTCATCACAAGTTTTACTTGCTTGCTGTAATTATGCCATCTGATGTAGATATTCCAAAATATTAAAAACAAACTCTGAACAAAGATTCAATTTCAGCACGGTCAGTTCTAAAGACCGGATCTGAAAAACAAATTGGAATTGTGTGCAGTGTGAGTGCGATGTCTTCAAAGCCTCAAAGACAGTAAGGCTGCTGTACTGAGTGAAAGCGTTTGAGAGAATGAATAGCCCAGCGATTGCCCTCTGCTGCCCTCCTTCATAATATCAACCACCTACTCTTGCTCTTTTCTGCTGACTCTGGTGGGTAGCTGGGGGGGTTCAGGACACTGCTCTAGTGCAATTCATTCTTCTGTAGTTTTCTACCCATCTCTCTATCCCTTTAAATCTAATGTCTCCTGGTGCTTTGAATACATCTCAGTGTCATGCAGAAAGTATATCAGATGGTTGTGGCTAAATTGGATTTTGTAGGTTCCGTGGACTTAAAGCTGACTTGTGTTATTGTTTTTATGTTAAAATATACTCTCCTACCCCAGCTAAATGTGCAGAGACATATCTGCATATTGTTTCCCCTGAAAAACACTTCAATATCCCAACTAGCCTGACAGTGTCTCAACAAATGGTCTGAGTTTGGAATTTGTCATAGTATCTGTTTATTCAACCAATGGCAGTGGAAGTGGAAGAAAAGTGGATAAAAAGATTGTTAGAATTGCATTTGGAAATGTTTACGTACACAATAAATGATGTGAAACATTGATTTGAGTGTAAATTGTTTTATGTGGGAGGAAAAGAGAGTACAGTAAAACGAGAAACATAAAACTAGCAAAGCCATGCCTGGGTCATCAGTCAGTTATACAGTTTAGTGTTCATTATGCTAATATTTGACTGCAAATGTCACCACTGACCAATTACATTCAAGTATTCCAGAATCAGGTAATGGATACATATATATGACACATTATTATTATTATTATTATGAGCTTCTCTTTTATTGCTACGCCTTATTCTTTAGATGGCAGTTTAATGACACAGTAGTGTTTATCACAAGCAAAGCTGAAAGCATTTCCTTTAAAAGTGGCCAAAGCACAACAGCATATGGCAGAGAACTATTTCACTCGTTTGCTATATAGTAAAGGCATATTGGATGTTTTTCAACTGTAAATGTCAAAAGACAGTGAAAAAGAGCAATAGGTGGTACTACCTCACAAGTGTATTTCAAAGCAGATATGCGAGTGAGCAAACGGTCTCCAAACTGTATTCGCTTAGTAGGAAAGAACTCACAGTGCGTTTGGCTTTTAAAGGAAAATTCTGTCATGATTAACTTGTTCCATTCCCTGAAATCTCATTCACGTCCAATTTTAAAAGGTGCATGCTGACAGGCCTTGCCAGTTTTGATGTCACCATTACCAAAGCCCCATGGAAAACTGATGCAAGAATGCAGGTGTCTTTAAATATGCTGAATGAAGGATGAGATTTCAGAGCTACAACAAAGTGGAAAATTATCATTGAATAATGAATTAAACTCTATGGCTTCAGAGGACTTGGAATAAAAAGTCATAATGACTACTTTTCCTGTATTTTGACAGCCATGGTAACTATGAACTTGTCACTGTATGAATAAAATGCTGAAAAAATAACAGCATACAGGTTTAATTACAACACAGAATTTTCATTTTGGCATGAACTATTCCTTTAAAACCTGGCAGTGCCTAGTGTGCAACCCCTCTGTGTCCTTGAACACATTTTCTGAAATGCCCACTCACTTTCATTTGGATTACTGCAGTGAGAGACCCTCTCTAACCTTTCTCGCCCCCAATCGCAGCCACACACACACACACACACACACACACACACACACGCTGTCAGAGTGTCAGTGAAGTGAACTTGCACTCAGGTCTCATTACCACCCACATACCCCACTGTGTGATGCTGTAATCTGACAGTATGAAGGATGCTACAAAGACACAGAAAAATCGACTTTAACATCGCAATACATGCGGTAAGCTCCCCGAAATCCGTCAGTAAACAGCCCAACGTGTATTCTGACAAAATAAAAATGCCACCAAATAGACGGCGCGGAATTATGTTAATAGTAAACAACAAAAACTGCGTGGCATGCACAAAAAAAGAAGAAAAAAAAAAGATTTTGCATGCTAAAATGTGCTTCATGTGCTAACATTTAAATTCGTTTTTTCCCCAAGTCATTATAATAACTGAATCAGTACATAAGGTTACACCTATGAAAATCATTTGTAAGGCTCAGATCATTTTTGAGTTAAATTCGTCAAATGAAATTTGTTTATTCATTAACCATGACCCTACATAGGACAAATGGTTGGTTGGTTGGTTGGTTGGATGGATGGATGGATGGATGGATGGATGGATGGATGGATGGATGGATGGATGGATGGATGGATGGAAGGATTTTGCTGTTTATCAGTCTTCACACATTTATTTGATATGTTCAGAGTTGCAACTGATCCAGGAGCTCAAAAATACCTCCACAAATCACAACACGACCTGACAAGCAAAGCAAGAACAGCTACAGCGATCATATTTGATGTCATGAAAGTGAAAGCAAGAGACTTTAAACAAGCAGAAAAATGTAAATACTGAGGCAATATACAGGAGTCTGACAGAAGCTGATCCTCAGGGCATACCTCTTCATATTCCGTTACTCAGAGAGTCTGAACCAAAATGAAATACTAGATTTAATCTAGAACAGCCATGTATCCATGAATGAATAAACCAATTTGTCTAATAGTAATTAGTGGATGGATCATCAAATAGCGAATCAAAATGCCACAAAATAATTAGATTTTGATTTATATTTATTAAACCATACACTATATGTTTCTCATTTCTTCTTATTATTACGTATATCGTTTTGTTGTTGTTGTTGTTGTTAGTTCATTAGTGAACACAGAATTTCTTTAAGAAATAGTTCACTCAAAAATGAATATTTTCTCATCCTCATGTTATTCCAAGCCTTCTTTCTTTCTTCTCCATGGAAAAAAAAGAATCGTTAGGCTGCTGACAGTCTCATTTACCATTTACTTTTTATTGCATTTTTTTTTCTATACAATGGAAATGTCTGAGACTCTCAAATCTACCCGACATCTTCTTTAGCGTTCCACAGAAGAGAGAAAGTCATATGGTTTTGGAACAACATGAGGGTGAGTAGCTTAAATGATAACAGAATTTACATTCAGGTGAACTTTTCTGTTTTAATAAGTAAAAGCAAGTAAATCCTTACAGATGGACTGAGCATTTATAAAATATATAGCTTCATATTCACACTGCCAAGTTCATGTTTAAGTTATTTTGAACTTATAACGCCAATCAAAACATTTACCCATGCACATTCAGAAAACTAAAATCGTCTGTCATAATTTAATATTAGTCTTCACATGATTCTCAGAACTGAATCATGAAGATTTCTCATATCAAGATTGATGTTCATAAGCTCTATATAAATACACTCCCAAATACAAACCATTATTGGAAAAAATAAATAAAAATAAGACCTATAAAAACTCAACACTTATCAAAACTCTGATATATCTATCTCATTTCTTTATACAAACATATTCTATTAAACGTCTAAGAAACTTAAACTTTCCAGCTCATGCACAAGATTTAAGAGCTTCCTAAGTATGATTTGATTGTTCTGTAATTCCCAGGACAGATTGTGTGTGAGTATACTGATTTGGACTCTGTGGTTCTATGAAATCAAAGTCTCAGAAACACTCGTGTCTTACCTGTTGGCCCCTCCAGACTTTCCGCACAGACCCTGGCGATGAGAAACAGCAGAACAGCAGACAGGTTCATGGCAGCGTTTAGTCCAGCAGGTAAAGGCAGGTGAAATACAGTCAGTGAGTGTAGTACAGTGTTGTAAATATCCTGCTGCTGCGCCACTGAGTTTCAACCAGAGACGCGCAGCACAGACCCCAGATCTGCCCGCTGACGTCACAACAAACTATTAAACCCCCTTACAACTCTAGAGATGAACCCAGTGTGCAGAGGAAGAGCTATGGCGCCCCTCTGTGGTTATTCACCAAAAAACATCAGTCAGCTGCTGCACAGATTGAGGCAAACCGATCGTCCAATCTTTAAAAACACATAAAACATAGTTCTCGTTTCCTTCCTGTCTGTTCGTTTCAACGAGTAAAAAATTTGATACATTTTTAATTGACGATATGAGTAGCCTATGATAGTTTACAATTACAAGCGTATCAAACAGAACATCGAATGAAAAAAAATTAATGCAAATTGAAATATAAAAATGAAAACAAGGTTAAAGAAGACAAAATTTGACAAAATTTGAGGAATTCAAGATGTCTTGAAACAGTTCGTAAGGAAAAACAAACTATTTTTTTAATAATCATGCAAAAGTCAGAAAGTCATCTCTCTTTAAAAGAGAGCATATAAGAAAGATGCAGCATAAAAAGGAAGAGATTACAAAATTAAAAACAATAAAGCAATAAAGGAAAAAGCATAAACATTATGTGGCATTCAAGATCTCTAGCTATTTCTAATCTGAGTAAGAGCAAGCAAGAGGAAAATAATTACTAAGAGCGGTTGCACACATTAAAGTTAAAATCTGCAGGACTGAGATGGAAAAATTCAATCCTTTTCCGACCTCCTCTCAATGGCTCTTTGTAGTAAATAATCCTCTTCTTGTCCTCTTACTTAGAACTATTTTCCCTGCATGGTTCTTGAGATGGCTGCATGATGAGTTTTTGATGTTATATTATAGCAGGGCTGCTCAGTCTTAGTCATGAAGTTTAATTCCAACTCAGACACACCTTAACTTGATTATGAAGGCTTTGGGAATCATTAAAAAGTTAGATATTTCAATAACATATGTGCCAAAAAAAAAAAAAAAAAAAACAGCATCTAGACTACAATAGAACCCTTGCTATTATTTTTTATAACTGTAAAACCTTTTTTTTCTTAGTTCTGCTCCTGGAGATCTACCAGTCTACACAGAGATCCATGTACCTGGTTTAGGTCCAACCCTACTCTAATACACCTGCTGCAAATTAAGCCAGCAAGAGAAGCCAATAATTAGCCATTGCAGATGTGTGGGAAACATCCAGGAGGAAGACTGAGCACTCCTGATTCAGAACATACATTTATCTTCTTTATCATGTCTTTGCTGAGAGGAACAGTAGAGTATTATTCATGATACAGCAGCAAACGTTGATGAATGAAAGACTGACAGTGTCTTCTTTTGTCTGTGTCTAAAGCCCGGGATACACTGCACAATTTTTGGCTGTCCCAGACGAAAGATTAACATCGTGAAACAATCGTGCCGGTGGTCCTATGTTGTACAGAGAGAGAGGTTCAGAGTGTTCGTTTTTTTGGTCTTGTGAGCAAAGATAGCCTACTGACAGTGTCAGAAATTCAGCATGATCAACACACAGTGTGTCTGCTGCTACGACCTATGTCTACTGACTAGCCAATAAAAATGCGACATGGCACTAAAACTTAAAACCACTTAACTCAAGCTCTTTTCTCTTCTTCTTTCACCGCTTCCTTTTTCATTTTCAGCACACAAAAACTACAACACTGCCAAAGTGTGATTCAACATGGCCTTTTTGTTTACCACTAGCGCATACTGATGACGTTTTATTCTTCTATATGTAACAGAGGCTAGTAGTTGCTGTGTGAATAAACCTCACTCCTCTGATCTCAAGAGATGCTCTAGTGAGTGACACTAGAGGTTGCAGCCTTTAGCCTCCTTGTTAGAGCATCCGACTCCCACGCCAAAGATCCAGGTTTGAGGCCCGTGCAGAGCGGGGTGAGTAGGACCTGGGTAGAGGGGTTACACATAGAAACTTGCATCGTAGCCTATGAGTCAACAGGTGTAATCATCGTACAATCTACATGCATGTCATGCTCAAGTTTAATAGATCCATGTCGTACAGTGTGATTTATAATGATCTTATAGGATTGCTAAAATCGTGCAGTGTATTCCAGGCTTAAAACCTTAGTTAGCTACCTACACAGTAAATGACTATGGGTGCTTCTCAATCAGAAGGTTGCGTCCTAAGGCTGCATATCTTGGCTGCCATCAAACTCTGTCAAATGACGTCTCAATTTGAAGGATCCTTTTAAAGGATGCATCAAGTGTATCCTTCGTGTCCTATAATTACCCACAATCCTTTGCACACATCCCAATTCACAAAAAGGATAGCAGAAAATAAATCGGCACTGAGCTTGTCCAATTTCACTACGTAATGCAAAATAAAACAAAATAAATATTTTGGAGATAAAGGTATTATGTTTTCTTTTGTTGTGTTGTAAATTAATGACATAATGCTAAACTGTGCATGATGTAAACCAATGGCCTGTACTGCATTAATAGAAAGACAGTTAATATAAAGGTTTTTAATATAAAGTAGGCCTTGGCTATTTTTAAAATTATAATTTTAATAGTATTTTCACTTTGTGACCGCAGGGACGAAAACATTTATGACGTAGCCATGCACACTTTCTAGACCATCTCATTCTAGCATTTAATGCTGAGGAGGACTCTAGCCTACAAGCCTTCTAGGGACTAGACTAGGAAGGATGGCCTCACTAGGATGCAGCCTTCCGTTTGTGAAGCACCCAGAGTGATTATAGAATACATATTGTCCATCAATGAGGAAAGATGCTCCTCAGAATGTCCTTAGAATGGTGTAATTACAGAATCTACCAGCAGGGGCTAACTGTCAAAGTTAGCCTAACCTCTTCTACTTAACAGCTCTTTTTAGGTTTCTCTCTTCACTCTTATCAAGGCGCTTGCAATCTCAAATGAACCCATATTCCTGGGTATCATAAGTGCATTTAATGTTGTTTAGGTAGGTAGCACTCATCAAGTTTGAGACATGGCTTTTGTCTGCAGGCTAGATAATGTACCTGGCAGTATGTAGTTTGTGGTTTAAAGCAAATCTGTTGCTCTTTAAAATGATCTGCTGATCCAGGTACAAACACAGTAGTGAAAATGGTTTAGTGATTAAAAGGGAGAAGAAAACAGCTTCTGACATTTTGTTGTCTGACAACTCGGTTCCGCTTTTAAACAGTTCACATAAATAGTGGTTCTTTCACAGCTCTTGAAATATGAAAAATGCCACCGGAGGCATGTTTGTGTTAAATGCCGCACAGCACAATATCATTTCAAGGTTGACATTATCCTGATATTTGGCAGATTACCACAAAATAATATGGCATATTTGGAGGACAGTCTGAAATCATGCCTGAAATACTCTGGAACTAAAAATGGGTTGCTGCAAATCCCATTAATATTCCAATTTAATTACTTCAACAATCAACGCTGATTCAACCTCACAGTTGACTAAAATCACTTAATCAATTTAGATCCAGTGTGGCTCCCAATTCATATTTAATTACACAGCCTCAGCCTTTATTCCCCAGCTTTGGTTCATATACTGTATCTTCTCAATGATAGTAAACAACGAAGACTTGGATGGGTGGGTGGCTCAGTTGTATCTATGCTGCACCATGAATGGAAATTCAGAGATTCACATCTTGCTCAAGGCATTTTCTCTGACTGTTGTCATTAGGCCAGTCTGCATGGCATCTGCTGTCTGCTCCAACAATGTCTTGTGGTTCCCCCGTGCGAAACTATATTGCCTGTGAATAAGAGTGTAAGGTTGAGATTTGCAGGAGAAAATCCAGCTTTCTGCACAATCTAAGGGTGAATTATTGTAATACTGGATTCAGGGCTCTGAATCAGTTCAAGGAATGAAAACAAAAACCGTAAACAAACAACATTTGGATACTAACAGGAACATAAAATCGTTTAATTGTTTTGAACAGAAAAATTTTAATAAAAAAAAATATATATATTTTAAAACTTATTTAAAATTACCATTACCATTAATAATGTTATTTTATCATTTTGTTTAAGATTTTAATTTAGCAGTCAACCAATCATGAATTCAAATAGTATGGCCTATGCAAATGTGACATTGACACATCCTGTTACGTAACAGGGAATGAGGGAAAATATAAATAAAGATATTTAATGACAGAAACAGGCAGGCAACACACTTTAACACAGTTAACATTAACGAGAACGGACGAGGAATGAGGGAGAACACAGGGTATATATACAAGTGGCAAACAAAGGGAACTTAACAAGATAATTAATGGGACACAGGTGAATGAAGTGACTAATTAAAAAAGAATGGGGAAAACTAGGTCACAAAAAACACAGGACAGAGCATACACCTAACATAATGCCCCCTCCCGAAAAGGCGCATCCTCGCGCCGTAAAGGCCCATCGAGAAGGGAGGGGGTTCTGGAGGAGGGCATGGAGAAGAGAAAAAAACAACAAAAACAAGAGTAGTCCAGGGCATAGAAAACAGTCCATGGGGGAGTGGAGGGTGGGAGGAGCCAGAGGAAAGCCAGGAGCAGGAGAAGCCAGATGTTACCCCAGAGGCCAGCCAGGACGAGGGTGGAGTCGCAGGTGGGAGGAGCCATGGTGGAGTCGACTTAGTGGCAGACGACACCCTGGGGATAACCAACGGAGATGCAGCTGAAGATGGAGACCCAGATGAAACTGATGAGCCGACAAGGCCACGTGCAGCCGATGGTCCTGGAGACCGAGGAGGAGCCATGCTGACTAGTGTCTGAGGTGGAGGTGGACATCCAGAGGGCAGAGGCTGAGACGGTGGGACCAAGGATGGAGGTGGAGCTGGAGGGAAGGCGGAGCCAGACGGATCCGTAGATGCAGGCAGGTCGACGGCTGAACAAGGCAGACCCAGAGAGACGAGGGAGCCTGGAGAAGCCATATGGCCGATGGTGTCCAGTGTAGCCGAGGGAGGGAGGAGCCAGGGTGGAGCCAAAGTGTCGAAGGGCCAAGGTGGAGCAAGGGGCACAGAGTCTGGAGGTGGAGACAGGGGATCCTCTGAGTGAGATGGAGCTGGTGGCCTGAAGTTGCTTGGCATCTCTACCTGGCATGTGGAAGCTGTAGAGTGGCTGAAGGTCAGTAGCAATGGTGGGGCTGAGGAACTGGCTGAAAGAGGAGGCGGGATAGGGAGGCTGGGAGGGCATACAAGGAATTCAGGAGACATAGGAGATACAGAGAACACTGGAGAGTCAGGAGACACTGGAGAAACATAAAGATGAATAAAGATATTTAATGACAGAAACAGGCAGGTAACACACTTTAACACAGTTAACATTAACGAGAACAGACGAGGAATTAGGGAGAACACAGGGTATATATACAAGTGGCAAACAAAGGGAACTTAAGATAATTAACAGGACACAGGTGAATGAAATGACTAATTAAACAGAATGGGGAAAACTGGGTCACAGAAAACACAGAGCATACACCTAACACATCCAACGTTAATGAAATGCCTGCGCTCAGTTGTCAAGTCATTCAAGGTAAGTCGCAAGGCAATGTTCTGGCATCAGCTGTTGGATCTCAGGAGTTCATCCAAGGATATTTCACCGTGGCAAGTTATATCCAGCGTGGTGTGTTCTGAAACCAGTGAAAATTGCAGGTTAGTGTAGAAATATTCAAAAATATAGTCCTATTTTTTTTAAAATGATTAAACACCTTGTTGTCAAAGTTAGTGTTGTGGCTTTATGTATGGTCAGATACTTGTGTCGTAATATTATTAACATTTTACCAAAATCAAGCTCAAATGGAGTTACAAGGTGTTTCACCAGCGCAAGTCTGAGATTTGTGATTTGTCTGTTATTACAATGACCGCATCACATTATTGCATTATAAGGTTACTGTAGCTATGTGGGTGCTTCAGTTATGAAGAAAGTATAAACTGGCGTCGCATCAGTTACACTTTTTTCCGTAAGTTGAATAGGGAAGGTGTTTTACAAGAGTTTTACACTTTCTTTGTATGCTGAATATGGTCTGGCGGAAGCTAGATATTCTACTTCATAACTTGTTATATATGGATTTTTTTTTACACAAATGCATTGCTTTGCTTCAGAAGGTACACGTTTATGATGGATGGAAGTGGATGGAAGCACTTTCTTCAGCTCATACTTGTGGGTCCCGTTCACTGCCATTATAAAGCTCGGATGCATCGGGATATTTATTAAAATAAGTCTTTATCAGAAAGAAGAAAGTCATATACACCAAAGATGGCTTGAGGGTGAGTAAAGCTTGGGCTAATTTTCATTTGAAAGTGAACTAATCCTTTAATATATTTGATAAAAAGCTTGTGTTAGAAAAGATGAAGAGTTATGCACAGGCTGTGTTGGCTATGACAGCAAATACCAGACTAAGACTTTTTTGCTCCTCAGATATATAAAACATTAGCCTTTACACACACATCGTGTTTTGAATAAAGAAAATTAAAAAAAAACAAAAAAAACACTGTACTTATTCAAAGAACTAGTTTTTTATTTACCCTTGCACTGCAAACAAGCAGAGACGGTCTCCAAAATACGTGCAGGACTTCATTCACGATTGAGGTGGGTATACTGTATGAGGTTTTGCCGACAGTTTGAGGATCCACTCGAGTTACGAGGTTTAGTCACAACCTCTTAGTGTATAGTTCAATTCAAGCTCTGCTATAAAGTATAGGTAAAAAATAAATTAATAAAAAATGACTAACATCATTAACTGGTGTTTTCTTTTCCAACCGTTTCTAACAAAACTGTTTTTGGAACAATAATGTTAAAGGAACGCATGAACAGAAAGATTAAAATACTGATTCTGCTCTAAGTGAATCGATCGATCGATCGATTTTTTTTTTTTAAGCCCTGACTAGAATTTCAGTGCAGTTCCATGGGTTGTAAATGTCACTAAAGAGGATACTGAACTCTATATATGTCGACATCCTGTTAAGTTATACTCTATATCAGGACTGGGCAACTCTGGTCTTTGAGGTCCATTGTCCTGCAGAGTTTAGCCCCAACCTTAATCAAACACACCTGAACAAGATTAGAATTACTAGAAAGTGGTGAAGCAGGTGAGTTTAAAGCTGCTGTCCATAACTTTTTTTGGTTAAAAATTATCTAAAATCAATTTTTGAGCATGTACATAACCAGCCAGTGTTCAAGACTATCTCCTTACCTTAGCCCTATTCACAACAGTAAGCTTGTAATAATGTTTTCTAATTCGGGTGGTACTGGTGGATTTTCGCAGGAAATTCGAGCATGTCACCTTTTGTATTTGTGTTATTGCGTCACATCTGTATACATAAAGAAGGAGTCCCAGCTAGTAGGCTATATTGCATGTGAAGTACACACACTAAATATACAAAGTCACGCAATGCTGATGTTGTTAACATTAACAATTTGAGAGCAAAGTATAACAATAATTATAATTTGCACGGTTTGATGTGATATGAGCTAAGCAATCGTCAGATTTAATCACCATTGGTAGCATGATTTACTGTAATACTTTTTTTTTTTTCCCCACAGTCAGAACAAAAGTGGCAGACATGTTACTTACTTGTTCAGATGAAATTCTCCAGTGAAAATTCTTATTTTGGTCATACTTCTAAGACTACAATCTGTGATTTTGAAGTACAGTATCCACAACCAATGTGATGATTGACAGCAAAAAAAAATCTGTGCTGAGGAACCGTGCCGAGGTACAACGCACGTACAGATAATAACAAACAACTGCAATTGCAGGTTTCAAACAGAGATGGCAACAAAGAGGCAATATTACGGATTGCAGCTTTAATCAGGGTTGGAACTAAACTCTGCAGAACAGTGGACCTCAAGGGCCAGAGTTGCCCAGTCCTGTTCTATATCCTAAGTTATCAACAGTCAATTCTAGTTCTCAAATTAGATAGGCAGAGTGGTGTTCCAAGAGTGCTCAGCCATTTCTCAAAGTGCATTTTTGTCTGTATTTGTGTTCTTGTGGACTTGTGAAACATCATCAGTCACTGCCCAAATACTGTTCCAATTCAAAGTTCACATCTAGCCAAGTACTGTTCAAATCCCAGGATGTGTTCTTGCTCCACCACTTGTAATGAGGATGCATTTAGAGGTGAATTATGCAGACTTGTGACAGCCAAGTATCCCAGAATGCATTTCAGACCAACCAGCGAGCGGCAATAAAGGATAAAACCTACATAATTTTCAAAATACTACTGTTGTTGTGTCACAAAATATATGAATAGTTTTTAGGTGAGATTGTGGTTGTTTAAACAATCTATTTATATTTATAAAACAATTTATTTATAAAGATAGTGCCTTTGAAAATTTATGCTGACATTTTCTGAGGTGTGAAATCCAAGAAATTACCAGGTGCTCAGCATTCATGTAGCCCACAGAGAACAGTCTTGTCTCCGCTAGTCCTTATGAAATTTGCCTCTGGCTCTGAAGTTGCTATAGTGGTTAAACATGAGATATAATTGATTTTGGGTAAATAAAATTATTTAGACCAAAGATTGCCCTTGTCAGAGCGCAACAGGAAGACTACGAGCTGTTCCGGATGGACCAGGAGGTAAGGGCTGAGGGGGCTCCACCACTGAAGCCAACCACACCCAGTCACTTGCCGCTGATTAAGAAGGGGCTGCTGGGACAACCCCAAAGCCTATTTGAGAAGACAGCTGAGGCATGTGAGTGGCCATGAGACCACTGGCCAGTGCGCCTCATCCCACTGCTCTCGGGAGAATCACAAGTTGCAGCCCAGCAACTGCCTGTTCAGAATCTCCTGGTCTACGATGACCTGAAAAGAGCCGTGATGGCTCAACAGCTCCGGGACACATGCCGCAGATGGCTGTTGTCTGGGGGAAGCAATGTCAAGCAGATCCTCAAGAAAGACAGCAGAGTGGGTCCAGTGTCACCGCCCGACGTCGCTGGACCTGGCCATTCAACTAGCTGAGGACCAGATGGTGGCGTGCCCTGGGGTCGGCGAACATCTACCACTCCTTCCCTTTTGGTTTCTCCCTCTAATCCCTCCTCTCGACCTGTCCCTTTTCCTGGATCCCATCCCAATGTCCCTCTTCGAGCCCCACCCCAAGGGTGGGGGAGGGCAGGCTTCAGAGTCTTCTACTGGCCAAAGAGTACCACCCAGGGGGCGGGGTTGGCCAGTGCTGGCACCCCGCAGATGGTGCGCGGCTTGTCATAAATGTCAGTTGGTGAATCTAATGGCCTTCCCGAAAACAACCTTTGTGCCCTCTTCCTCTAATGCAGGTCCCCTTCAAGAGAATTAGTATGCACCTCATCTGGCCATTAGAACAAGCTGCACGTGGGCATCACTTTGCATTAGTGCTGGTGGACTATGCAACATGAAGGCAGTGGTGCACTGCAGCATTTCCGCAAAAAGGACACACTGTTTCGTTTAATCTCCCAAGTGGAAATCCCAAAAGAGATTCTTACTGGTCAGGGCACAGCATTTATGTCACAAATATTACACAAACTTTACAAATTGTTGGCCATTAAATCGATTTGCACCAGTGTCTATCACCCACAAACAGATGGCCTGGAGGAACGATTTAATCATATGTTAAAAACCATGATTTGGAAGTTCGTTCACAAAGATGCCAAACATTGGGACAAGTGACTGGAACCCCTCTTGTTCACTGTGCATGGGGTCCCGCAAGCCTCCATGGGATTTTCCCCCTTTGAGCTTCTTTATGCATGTCAGCCCCATGGGGTGTTGGATGTCCTGAAAGAAACTTGGGAGGACGGACCTTTAGATAGTCGAAACAAAATTCAGTATGTGCTGGACCTGAGAACAAAACTCCACACTTTGAGGCAGCTCTCTGTGAATTTGTTACAGGCCCAGGACAAACAGAGCCGGCTGTACAACAGGGGGATCAGACTATGTGAATTTGTGGGAGATAAGGTAACTGCACTGCTCCCTACATCTAATTCTAAAATATGTCTATTCTAATTAGTGGCAAGGACCCATCGAGGTCACATGGCGAGTCGGGGATCTCAGTTATGAGGTTGTTTGAACGGACAGGAACGGGGACTTAGACTTCAGATTCTGACCAGGAGGGACCTTCTGTTCCATGTTCGGGTAACAGTCTTTGACCCCTGACCAGAGATTTGAAAAATGTGGGACTCCTAAAGGGGTATCAGCTCATAGATTCTGTTTTCTCGAGTGATGTCAATAATACCATTCTTAATGCTAGGGCTCACTCTACTAGGAGACTGTGAGATGGCGTCTCTTTTCATCTTGATGTGAACAGTTTCATCTTAACCCAGCTGACTGCCCGGTTGGTTCAGTACTGGAGTGTCTCTCAGTAGGACTGACCGCTGCTACCTTTAAAGGCACATGTGGCTGCTATTTCATATTGCCACAGTCAAACTGAAGTGGCTTCTGTAGGGAAACATGTCCTGGTGTCCCATTTCCTGCATGCCGCTCTGGCCTATCTACAGGTCACGGGTTCCTTTATGGGATCTCTCTATAGTTTTAGAAGGATTGTTGGATGGTCCCATTGAAACTTTAAAATCAGTCTCAGACTCTTAAGGTAGCTCTGCTAACAGCGATCACTTCTCTTATGCTTGTGCGGCTTCTTCAGACAAATGAAGAGATATAGAAGAGATATAACAAGATTAAGAGATATAACAAGATGGTGCCGGGGATGGCTACCTCGGTTTGGAGCTCTTCAGTACTTTTATCCTTTTTGTTTGTTTGTCCTGTTTTAAGAAACTTTTTTCCAATCTGTTTTACTAAGGACAAACTCCTAGACATCAGACACTGCACACCAAACAACCTTTTGCCAACTTTTGAGTGTTCAGACTTTTTACTAGACATTCTAGTCAGACGCTGGTGTGCTGGTGAAATTCTGACAATGCGGGTTTAGGACCCCACTACCGAGTTTTCATCTGGCAAATATCCGCTTCCTCACAAACAAAACAGACAAACTATTACTTCTCACCCACACAAACAAGGACTTTTCAAACTCTGCTCCTCATTGCTTCATGGAAACCTGGTTTAATAAAGCCATTCCGGACAGCGCGTTAAATCTAACAGGCTTCCAGCTGTTCAGAGCGGATTGCAGCACCGAGTTGTCAAGGAAAATGAGAGGCACCAGATTGTGTTTTTACATCAGTAAAGGCTGTTGTACAGATGTGACAGTGTTAAAGATGTGCTGCCCTAATTTAGAAGCTCTCTTCATTAACTGTAAGCCTTTTTATTTATTGCAACAGCTGAATGATCTCATCACAGACACGGAGCAACAATACCCAGAATATTTCATTATCATTCTTTGTGATTTTAATAAAGCCAATCTCACCTGCGAAATGTCTAAATATAGACAGTACATCACATGCCCCACCAGGGACAGTAACATACTGAACCATTACTACACTGTTTTAAATGATGTGTATCACTCTGTCCCCTGGGCTGCTTTGGGACTCTCTAATCAATGTTTGGTTCATCTTCTCCTGGACTACAGGCAGACACTTAAATCTGCTAAGCCTGTAGTAAGGACTGTAAAGAGATAAACCAACGAAGTGGTAATTACAAGCCTGTTTTGACTCCATTGATCGAGGTGTTTTTGAAGCCACAGCCAATGATATGGATGAACTCAGTGACACTGTGACATCCTACACCAGTTTTTGTGAGGTTGTGTGTGTTCCCACCAGGACTTATTTAACATATAACAACAACGAGCCATGGTTCACTGCAAAATTCAAATATCTTCATCAGGCCAAAGAAGATGCCTACAGGAGTGGGGATAAAGCCTTGTACAAACAGGCCACCAGACATAGATGTTGCTATCAACATGGGGCTACACTACATCCTACAACATCAGGATCCCGTTTGTGGACAACACATCCCAGATATCCTCCTGATTAAACAGACCTAGCTCTCTGTGCCCATCTCCATCTGTCAGTGGATCATCAACTTCCTGACAGACAAGCAGCAGCTTGTGACGCTGGGAAAATTAATTTCCAACACCTGCACAAACAGCACTGGTGCTCCACAGGGCTGTGTTCTTTTCCCACAAATCTTCTCCCTACACACGAATGACTGCACTGCAAAAGACCCCTCTGTCAAGCTCTTGAATTTTGCAGATGACACTACAGTCATCAGCCTCATCCACAATGGTGATGAGTCTGCATACAGACAGGACATTGGACAACTGGCTGTTTGGTGCAGTCATAACAACCTGGAGCTGGACATGCTCAAAACAGTGGAGATAATTGTGGACTTTAGGAGAAGCCCACCAGCACGCCTCCCACTCACCATCATGAGCAGCACTGTGGCCACACAGTGGTCACACAGTGGCCACACAGTTCCTGGGCACCACCATCTCTCTGTACCTGAATTGGGATACTCACATAGACTCGATTGCGAAAAAGAGCCCAGCAGAAGCTATACTTCAATCGTCAACTGAAGAAGTTTAATCTGCTACAGGCGCAGATGACACAGTTTTACTCAGCTGTCATTGAATCTGTTCTGTGCACTTCTATAACTGTCTGGTTTGGGTTAGCTACCATATCAGACATAAGTAGATCTATTAGATGATCATGAGTGGATCCACAGATCCTTATTGTGTTTATGCCACCCAGGCATTTGGCAATAATAACTATCATGTAAATACATATTTATATTTATACAGTTGAATATACAGTAAACCGTCTACAAGCACCTAAAAACCCGGTAGGAGGACATTTCCATTCTAACCCTTTAACCTGATTCTGCTTCTCTGTTTGTGATCAGACTATTTTCTTAAGCCGTTAAACTCTGGGGAAATTTTCAGTGATCGAGTAATCAAATTCACTCAAATAATCAGTCCAAAACAGTGCTAAGGTAAAGAAGCCCAGGCTGATTACATCAGAGATAGCAGAGAGAATAGAAACTCACATTGTGTTTTTAGTGAATTATTCATTCCAGCGTGAGAAGTGAGAAGAGTGAGAGCATCTACATGCAGGCAATTATGCATGTGAAGCTGTTAATTAAAAATAAATTTAATTACTCTATACACAATATGTATGCTTTTTTAAAGAATATTATATATTAATATTGTATATTAGAATATTAAATGGTTTCTGATTAGATTTAGTTGACCAGTTGTTCATTTAGTTACCTTGTTAGTATTTAAGCCCTTAGTTCTCTGTTAAGTTCTCTGTTCATTGTTCATTTATGTTGGAAGTCGTTGTGTTCGATGTGTTTGATTCCTGTATTCTCCTGTTTATTTTCCAAGTAAATACTTTGTTATTGTATTTCCTATGCCATGCAATTATTACAGCCACCAGCAACACCTGACAGAAGACTGAACCCAGAAAGGATTATTACTGAAGATAAACTGCAGTTGGCCTCTGCAGTATACAATGAAGAATTGGAAGAGGTCTCCAGCTCCGTCTGGTCACCCTTACGGCTTCACTGGGCTCCCTCGTCCTTCCAGCTCTGCCTTTGTCAGACATCACTCTGCCTATGCCATGGACTTCCAGGCCTTCAGCTGCGCTTCGTCCATCCATCCCTTCGGCTCTGTCGGACTCCACCTTCCCTCTGGTTTCGCCTTGGTCCTCAGCCCCAAAGGCTCCGCCTCTGTCCTCTGGCACCCTGGCTGCACCTCGGATTCTCATCGCTGCAGATCCACCTCAGTCTCCAGATCCATCTGTGTTGCCTGATCAAATCATACACATGTTCAGACATACAAAAATAATATAAATAATAATACAATAATTCAAAGACCACAAATAATAAAACAACATAAAGATAATACATCATTACATCAAGTGTCTGAAAACATTACATTTAGTTCACACTTAAGTATATTCTTTTAAAGTAAATTATTTAATTAATAAGTACTCTTTTTAAAGTATGTTACAGTGTATTTTTTCACAATGAAATATCTGTGCATTTAGTGTCTCTGTGCAAGTTGTAATATTACATTTATGTTGTGGATATGCTGACTTTAGATGAAACAGATAATTAAATTATCACATAATGATAATTAAATTATTCTATGTAAGCCTGAGCCTGCAGCGATGAACAAGCTAGTAACAAGGACTAAGCCAACCATCTGCAAAGCCTGCAAAGCCCCGAAGAGAGGTCTGACCATGTGCGTGAACTGGCAAAATCAATTGTGCCAGTGGGTGCTGAGGGTGAGCTTTACCTGGCCTTTACCTGGAATTTTTTTTTTATGAGGAAGTGGTAGAGGAAATTTCCCTAAATCTCCCATCGCTGCTGGTCCCAGTCGAAGTCTCCTGTGTCTCCTCTGGTCCTACCCAGCTTCAAGTCTTTTGCGTCTCCAGTGATCCTACCAAGCCTCCCTCTCCTATCTCCTCCAGCCAGTCCTTTAGCCCCACTGTTTCCCTTCAGTGCTTGGGCTCATTGGCTCTTCAGTATCCCCAGGTCTCCACCTCCATCAGCTTTGTCTCTGTCTGTTGTCCCCCTGCAGTGCTACCAATTTAGCAATTTTGTGTGATTTAGTGACTTCCCCACCCCTATTAAGACTTTTTTCAAAAGCCTAGTGACAAATCTAACAACTTGGACAAACGTTATCTAGATTCTGTGACTTGCCCACTGATCTATATTTATATTAATATAGATCAGTGGACTCGCCAGTATGACGTCATCTAGCAACATTTAGCGACCAGTTTTTGCTACTTTCAACTGAAAGCAATTGGCAACACTGTCCCCCTGGGTCTACCTCCCTAGTCTCAACAATGGCTTCTCCCTCCTTCAACTCCACTGTGGGTCTTCCTCCTGGTTCCTCCTGCTCTCATCTCCTCCCTGGTTCCACTTAAGCCAAGTTTTCACTACAGGATTTTAAGCCCGATTTAAAACTGATTCGCAAGTTAATGAGCTCGCCGACTGGTCGAGCTGTGATCGGGCGCAAATCAGCGAGTGATCGGCGCTCACCAATTTTTATGTGTGAACTACTATCAAAGAGGCTTGCTGATGTGTCGCCAACACCTTATTGATGCCTGACAGATAACTAGCATGCTAAATATTTGGAGCTGTGGTGTCACGTGTCATGACGAGCTACAGCCAATGAAATACACACTGATGTCTATGGAAGCAGCAATAACAATCCATTCAAATATAATTTGCTGACATTTATTCATATCAGATACACATAGTGTAAGTAACTATAAAGCTTACTCACTCTATTGTTCTCCCAGTTCACCGGCCACATGTATTTCGGGACAAATGGATGAATTCACGTTATATATTAAGATCAAGGTCATTATATAGGTTTTTAAGTGACAAAACACTCATTTGCACATATTTCAGAATCGGAATATCAGATAGTTGATGACATGGTGAGAAAAGCAATACATCTGTCATACAGTATGGCCGTCTGGCCATGGTGTGTCACGTGACATGCATGATGCGTCGTCATGGAAACAATAAAGGGAAACGTTCTAAAATAACGGTCGCCTTAACTCTGGGAGGTCAGCCAGAATGTTTTAAACTTATGTGTGAAAGGGTTTATTTAAATTTTAATTAAATTTAATTCAAAATGTAATCTACTTTCTTCCCAACGTCCATTTTTAAATAAAGTCGTTGGGTGACAGTTGTCGTCAGCTCGTGTAGTGTGTAACCCCCGTTGTGGATCATTTACGCAGTGTCACGTAGAGTGAACACCACAATGACTTTAGGACTCCACAGCAAGTCATGTAGTCTGAACAGCACAGCGATCTGCCAACGATTAAAGTAGTGTAAACTTGGCATCACCATCATCTAGGGCCGCACGATTAATCGGACGATTAGAAAAAAACAAAACATTGAAATCATGCTTAAACGATTTGGCTTAGTGTGATTATGAAATCGCAAAGCTGCAATTATTTTTTTATGCGCAGCTTGTCAATGAGCTATGGCTCCAAATACTAATCCATCTAAAAGCACTGCAAGTTTGAATCACTTATAATGTGCATTTGAAAAAGCAACAGGCGTCAAACATCTTTCCAGACACGAGAAGCATTTATTACCATCTTGTACAACAAAAGACAACATTTAATAACATGTTTTTACTCCAAACTCACTTCATAACGAAAGTTGAGATGATGTGGCTTCTTACACAGAATAAGGCAGTCGTGTGTTTATTAGTCATGTTTAATCAATCAAAACGTTTCAATCTTCTGTTTATTCAGCTACAGCGATAGTATGGAATTTCCTGGAATGATACGTTCTACTTCGGCAGTAGAGCATATTTGCAGTTTCTGCGTGAGAGCGCCCTCTAGCTTTCAGATGGCTTTCAGCATTTACTACTGATCACACAGCCGTACAGCACTGACAAGCTGCACACAATAATCGCAGCCTTTGCCAAATCACATGCGATAAAATTGCAATAAATCGTGCAGCCCTGCCATCATCGGTGCACTAGATTCTCCCGCTGTTATGTCCTCCGGTGTCCTACCCTCCACCAGCCCCTTGTCCTCCTCCTAAACCCCCTCTCTCCCTCCCTTCTCAGTTCAACTCGTTATGGCACGAGGATGTACCTTCCAGGAGGGGGAGCTACTGTAACAGTCAAGTTCTGTTTTGGTTTCATTTTCATTCTGTTCCCTGTGCTGCTTTTCCTGAGTTCTGTTTGCTTATTAGTTTCCATGGTTTCAAATTAGCCATGCACCTGTTTCAGTTCCTGTTAATTATCTAGTCTGTGTATTTAAGCCCTTAGTTCTGTTCAGTGTTCGATCTCGTTTGTGTTATGTGGTTGCGATTTTTGTATTACCTGTGATTCTAATGAGCGTTCCATGTTGGATTGAGGACTAAAGACTTTTCTATGATATTCCTTGTCATATTGCGCTTCTTTATAGCCACCATCCGTGACATTTTAAGAATTTGTTTTTGTCAGTAAAAATATTGACAATATTCCAAGATCCTATGTATTTATGTGAGCACTAGTTGAGCTCTGCCGATAGCCTATATAGGTAAATGCACATTTTAAAGATCGAAGTGCATGTCTACATTGAATCTTAACCTTGACTTGGCTCTTGTCAACTCACATGCTGAGAGGCTTCAGTTGGGGGGAAAAAGAGAAGCATTAATCACTCAGCAGTTAAGCAAATTCTTCACTTCCATCAGATGACCCCATCATGATCACTTCAAATGCTGAGCAGAATTCTGCAGTTTGAGGTTTGAATGCACCATGAGCTGCTGTGTCCTATGTTGAATATTACCTTGACCGAAGCATGTCAGAATCAGTAATGAGTGGAGTGAATGCTGAAATAAAGTCTCAGTAAAATATGCTGAACTTTGGCATGAAATCCTGCACTCTCACATATTTAACCAGAAGAGCTTATGGGCACGACAGGCATTAACATAAATATGAATTCATGCATATTGCAAATCAGGGCCAGCAAGTTATGGAAATAATCAACTTGCATCAATTGCATTTGCGCCATCTGGAGGAAGTTAGAGCGTTCACTGTCACTGAATAGATTTGCACAATAACACAATACATATTGAAGGTGAAATAGGTTAATGAGTTGTATAGGATTCAAAATTTTCTATTGCGCGGCACGTGGTCACAGCTATTTCTACCATAAGAGGTATTGCATTGCAAAAAAATTTTGTTAGGCAGCTATATCAATTTTTCAATCACTTCTAGTTCTGCTTGATGGAACAAAAGAATTTAAATCCAGTGAGCACGGGTGAGTAAATGCTATTCAGATGTTTAATTACAGTTTCATTTTGCTCCGTCCCTAGAGCATGGCTCTTCTTACAGCCGTAACAATTGCATTTAGAGTGGTACAAACAATGTCAGAACAGTTTAGGATCCTCAAGTTGGAATCCAACTGTGCACAGCACTAAGAATAGATATGACACTTCAGGAATCAGCAGTATGCTGTGTGGATCCAGTATAACCAAGTTATGAAGATAATTTTTAATGTAGTTCACCCCCCAAAAAATATTATTTTGTTATCTTTTACACAACCTGTGTTGTTCCAAACCTGTATGACTCTTCTGTGGAACACAAAAGAGTCTTTAAACAGTTTTACACACCACAAAAGTTCATAGTGATTTTAAAGCAAAAAGACGAGTACCATGACCTGAAGGTCAATGACTTTACAATGATACTAAAATGCCTTTTACTTGCTAAAAAATTATTAACTATCAATCAGACGACAAAATGCATGTATTAAATTGTGTACACATTTGATCATGTTGATAATTTAGAAGCCTTAGAAATTTGTAAAGAGTTGTAAAGAGCAAGAAGTTAGGTTTAGAACTATAAAAATATATAATCCACAAAAACACAGCTATGAAGTTGTGCAGACTCACAACAGTTTACAAGTGAGTATCCATGATAATGATTTAATGTGACTTTTTTTTTTTTTTTTTTTTTTTCAAGAACTGAAGAAAATTTTAAGTGAGACATTAAGAGACAGCTTGAAGTAATTAAAGAAGGAATTACAAAAATAAATTGAAGATGCAGAAGGCCATATTATTATAGCCAAGGATAATAAATAGAGAAACATTGACAAAGACAGAGAGAAACCTTGTTAGGTGCACTGATAAACACATAATCTACCTCCTCACCCTCCACTGAGACCCTTCTCAACTGCAGGGGGCTTAAGACATGTGCCACTCGGCTCTGCGTGCTTCTTCAGCATATGTTGGCTTTGACTTTCTGCATTGACTACAGCCCAGTGACGGTCACTTCCCACAGCATGAAGACCTGAAACACTCTAGGGTCCTTGCTCTTATGTAACACGAGGGGACCGAGGAAGACAAACGGAAATGGAAGATCTAAGCGCAGGTGTACATTTATGCAAAACAAATCAAAAACCAAAACAGGGGAAAACAGAGAGCACGGAAAACAGAGACAAGAACAACTGCATCAGGGAACATCGAACAACCGACAAGGAACAAAGGAAACACAAGAGCTATAAGTAGACAAAGGGCAACAAGCTAACAAGTCACACCAAGGTACAATCAGACTAATCAACAAGGAAAACTACAAAGGAATGCAAACACAGCACACAGAACAGGAAACAGAGCACAATACAAACTAAGAGTCCAAAAACACATGGAACATTTTACAACATACTTTACTGTGGATTAAAAAAGTGAAAATAAAGGGAGAAAATAATGTAAAAATTGTCAAATTGTCAAAATGTTATCACAATGACAACCAGGGTCCCATATATATTTATGGACTGTTTGTTTGCACAACTTTTGATTTTATTTATTTATTTATTTAGAGCTAGGGATACTACTAAATGTATAAAACTTAAAACTCAGCAAATTAAAACTCAAACAGAAACATACATTTGTTTTTCCAAGTGAAGTGTCTATTCTCTACTCCTACACCTAACCTTAACACAAACCTTTTATATTATATTATATAAGCAATATCACACGAGTATCCATGTGATATCGCTCTATATCAGGTCACAAAGCAGAAACCTCATGTCATAGAAGTCAGATGGCTGGATAAAACCCAACATATAGAGACTCTTACACATATATATCATAATATAGAGACTGTGTCTGTCCCTGAACTAGTAAATACAAAAACACCCAAATCCATTGAAGGGTAATTAATTAATAAATTAATGTTCAACAAATAAAAAACAGATATAATGCAGATAAACAAATGATTAAGCTCAGCTTGATTAATATTAGATCTGTTTCTACAAAATAACTTTTTGTAAATGATATGATCACAGATCATAAACTAGATGTGCTGTGTTTGACAGAAACCTGGCTAAAACCAGACGAATACATTATTTTAATCGTCTATCCCCAAGGTTACTGTTATAAATATGAGCCAAAGGCTCTAAAAGGGAGGTACTACAATTTATATTAATATTTTCAGTATTTTCAGAGGTCTGGTTTCAAGTATAATTCTTTTGAAGTGATGGTGCTTTATATAACATTATCTAGTGTAACAGGTGTAAATGATAAATCCCTTTTGATGTTTGTACTGGTTACTGTATGCAGGCCACCAGGGCACCATACAGACTTTATCAAAGAATTTGCTAATTCTGAATTAGTACTGGCTGCAGATAAAGTCTTAATTGTTGGTGATTTTAATATCCATGTAGATAATGAAAAAGATCCATTGGAATATTTATAGACATTCTAAACTCTGTTCGAGCTAGAGAACACATGTCAGGACCCACTCATTGTCATAATCATACTTTAGACTTAATATTGTCACATGGAATTAATGTTGATGGCATTAAAATTCTGCAGCAGAGCAATGACATCTCAGATCATTATTTAGTCTTGTGTATACTTCATTTAGCCGAGGCTACAAAATCAACTCTTTGTTACAAATATGGTAGAACTATTCCTTGTACTACTAAAGACTGTTTAAAGATTACTAAATAATCATCCTGATTTGTCTCAACTTCTCAGCCTAGCTCAGAAAAACTCAATGTTGCAAGAGAAACTATGGACTCGCTCTTTTCTTGAACTTTAGACATGATTGCTCCTTTACACTAAAAGATTAAGGAAAACAATCTGACACAGCGGTATAACAAGCACACTCACGCCTTCAATAGTGCAGCCTGAAAAAGGGAGTGCAGATGTAAGAAAACATATTATTTATATGTAGACATAGTATTTCTACCTACAGAAAGGCCTGCTAGATCTGCTTACTTTTCAACTCTTTTAGAAGAAAACAAACCCATATTTATTTAATACAGTGGCTATGAAAAATAAAGGTGCAGACATTTCCCAGCAGCACAGCAGTAATGACTATGAATTTCTTTACTTACAAGATTGACACTATCAGAAAGAAAATTATAACCATGCAACCATGTGCTACAGTATTGCATCTGAACATGCTCTATAGACCCCCTGAGGAACCTATGGAACTCTGCTTGTTGCTTTTGAAACCTTTCTGGAACCTCTTGATGACAGTGTTTACTGCGTTGTCCAGGAGGGGAAAGTGGCACGTCCAAGTGGAAGGCTTTACCTCTTTCCTTGATGCCTAATAGGTTCAGCCAAAGAAGTTTCTCCGTGGCCACCATGGTATGGGCCATCTCCTTGGTGGCACGGACAGACAGGTGGCATGATGCAACTGTTTTACAGCATCGGGCCCCACACCCTCGCCTTCATCCAGGTCCCTTAGCAGGTCACCCTGGTATGCCTGCAAGATGGCCACAGAATGCAGACATGCACCAGCCTGACCGGCCACATATAAGCTTTGCCCACTAAGTTAGATGTCATTCTGCAGGGCTTGGTGGGAGACAATGCAGCCTCAGGGGAGAGATAGCTCACTAGCATCTCTTCATAGAACCATACGCGTGCTCATTCAGCCCCATGATTATAGAGTAGTTTGAGACCATAGGGTTAAAAAGTCAGAAAAAGGCCTGCTCCAGGACCTTAACACCTGGAGTTCTGGAAAGAATGGCAGGCATGGAGGCTGAAATTTGCTAGGCAGGAAGTGCTCGTCTAACTAGCACTTATGACAGACTTCCCGCTTCTCGGCCACCCAGACGATGTTTAACTTGGCCATGGCACAAGTCACAACCACCTCCACTAGCTCCTCATAAGCAGAGGAGAGAACTGGCAACTCCAGTGGAGCCAGCAGGTGAAAGCTGAAAAAAAAAAAGAACAGGCCAGTCGCAAGCTCTTGTGCTAGCTCCATTTGTGACCCTCATGATCTGAGCCCCCGCACCACCTCAGCAAACCCAGGACCCAAGTCTGGCCGCTCTCCTCAAAGAGGGCCAGGTAGGAGCAGAGCGTCCTCATTGGATAAAGATCACAGTGCACACAGTCAGCCCCCTTGAGAGCCACACGAAGATTATGTGTATACCTGCCTGTGATGTAGCAAGGACATGGGGGAACATACAATCTAAACAGCTTTGTCACCATAATTCGCTAATATATAAACATCAAATAGACAGAGACAGTTGACATAGAACGCTTGCTGAAGACAGAAACTGACGCTGTTGTATTTGGGACATCTGCGTTACACCGTCTCACGTCACAGGGTGACGTTACACCAATGACATAAGAGTTTGCTCAACACATACTTCAGACACAATCACCCATGAGCGTTCCCTTAGCATCATCAATTGGACGCAGTTTAGCTCCCTTAAAAAGATACCACAACTTGTTCCTAGAGAATTAGACCGATCTTGAATCTCCCTTTTCTGGCAAAAATACTAGAAAAAGCTGTATCCTCACAACTATGTTCCTTCTTAGAGAGAAATGCTATCTGCAATTGTATCTTTCCAGTCAGGATTTAAACCACATCACAGTACTGAGACTGCTCTCATCAGAGTTACAAAGGGCTTGTTCTTATTATCCGATCATGGTTGCATCTCTCTGTTAGTGTTACTGGACCTACTAAATTCAGAAAATGAAAAAAAAAAAAAACACACACACACACACACAAAATAAATAAATAAATAAACAGAGATTTTAATCAATGGACCAAAAACCTCCACATGTGATAACCTAGAATACTGTCTAACTCCCGATAGATGCTCTGTCAAGTCTTCATTGTCAGGTAGGAACCTGGGTGTGCTCTTTGATAGTAGTCTTTTTTAGGCAAGCTCTTATCGCATTATAGTTCTTCATGTCCACTGCGATCTCAAAATTCTGACCAGCTGATAATACCTAGAATATAATACCTTAGTCTTCCTGGCTTTGTTTTGGAGACAGACAAACTCAGAAATACAGTTTAAATCTAGATTAAATCTTTAACCTGGCATACACATAACACACTATCTATCTATCTATCTATCTATCTATCTATCTATCTATCTATCTATCTATCTATCTATCTATCTATCATCTATCTATCTATCTATCTATCTATCTATCTATCTATCTATCTATCTATCTATCTATCTATCTATCCATCTATCGTCTGTCTGGAATACATGGAATAGCCTCTTTTTTTATCTTGTTCTTGTTGGGTGGTGGATTAAATTTTGATTGAAGAGAGGGTTCAAGCTGTCTCTGTTTGGGATGCACTGTGGTGAGTGTCAAGCTCAATACGCAGCACATGTTGCTTAGCAGAGCTGCTAAGTAGCAGAGGGAAACAGAGACAGACAGAAAGAGAATTCATAAATTGTGCTGAAAATACAGAGGATAGGGAAGGTGTTTGGTTGCAGCAGCACCCTCTGAATACTGATGGAGAACGTGTGTCATGGGTCTGACGCTCAACACCCCGGTCTGCCAGCTCAGCTAAGGGTGACAGTTTGTGTGTGTGTGTGTGTGTGTGTGTGTGTACGGTTGGTATCATGCATCTTAATGCAAACCAGGCGTGTTGTACTGACAGTACAGAGCACCATTCTTCACAGGAAGCTGACAGGAAGGAGACAAATACTGGAGCCCACCAGATCCTACCACCCCCCTGTAGCCTCTCTTTCTCATCAGCATCATTTATTTTCATGAGTGTAGGAATGGCTCCACTGATAGCCAGCCTCCACAAGACACATGCACACATATACACAAACCATAAAGCTAGCTGCTGCTGTCTACTGTCTACACAGGCAGATGCCTTCTAAGGCAACATCCTAACAAAAAAGATCTAGATTTGACTGATTTGAAATGCACTAAATTTTTTAAATAATAAGTTAAAGTAAGACTGAAAATAAGTCTTTATTAATTAACAATCTGCCCCTTTTTTATTTATGAATGAATAAATTATGTATTTATATAGCACATTTCCTATGTACTACTTTACACCCAAAGCGCTTGACAATCATGTCAGGGGTCTCTCCTCGACCACCACCAGTGTGCAGCATTCACTCGGATGATGTGACGGCAGGCACAGTACAATGGCACCAGTGCACTCACCACACACCACACCAGCTATAGGTAGAAAGGAGAGAGAGTGATTGAGCTAATTTAGTTGATGAGGATTATTATTATGAGGCCATGATTGATAAGGGCCAATGGAGGGAGTGTGGTTAGGACACCAAGGTTACACCCTTACTCTTTTACGAGAAGTGCATCAGGATTTTTAATGACCACAGAGTCAAGGGGGTCGCTCACCGGACGAGAAGCTCAGCGCCGTGCTTCGGACAACTCACAGGTATCGCACACTGGACGCGCACATTATATATGCGCAAGCTCAATTTTGAATTGAATTGAGCTGCACGATAGGTTAGTTAAGTCGACAGGGAAATGTTACATACAGTGGCATGCGAAAGTTTGGGAACCCCTTGCAGAATCTGTGAAAATGTGAATAATTTTAACAAAATAAGAGAGATCATACAAAATGCATGTCATTCTTTATTTAGTACTGTCCTGAGTAAGATTTTTTACATAAAAGATGTTTACATAAAGTCCACAAGACCCTATTAAAATGACCCTGTTCAAAAGTTTGGGAACCCTTGGTTCTTAATACTGTGTGTGGTTACCTGGATGATCTACGACTGTTTGTTTGTTTTGTGATGGTTGTTCATGAGTCTCTTGTTTATTCTGAGCAGTTAAACTGAGCTCTGTTCTTCAGAAAAATCCTCCAGGTCCTGCAGATTCTTCAGTTTCAAGGATGTTTTGCATATTTGAACCCTTTCCAGCAGTGATTATATGATTCTGAGATCCATCTTTTCACACTGAGGACAACTGAAGGACTCAAACACAACTATTAAAAAAGGTTCAAACATTCACTGATGCTCCAGAAGGAAACACAATGCATTAAGAGCTGGGGGATGAAAACTTTTGAACAAGATAAAGATGTCCACATTTTTCTCTTTTTGTTGAAATATCATTTTTTTCATTTAGTACTCTGGAAGCGACAGAAGATACCTATATTTTTCCCGGAAGACAAATTATGTACAATTTACCTTGATCTTCAAATTCAAAATGTTTTCACCCCCCATCTATTAATGCATCGTGTTTCCTTCTGGAGCATCAGTGAATGTTTGAACCTTTTTTAATAGTTGTGTTTGAGTCCCTCAGTTGTCCTCAGTGTGAAAAGATGGATCTCAGAATCATACAGTCACTGCTGGAAAGGGTTCAAATATGCAAAAGATGCTTGAAACTATAAAATCTGCAGGACCTGGAGGATTTTTCTGAAGGACAGAACATTTTCACAGATTCTGTAAGGGGTTCCCAAACATTCACATACCACTGTATGCCTATGCTTTAATATTTCGCACTGAGGTTAGTGTACATGGAAAAATGGCACAACGGAGCAAAATGAAAGAACAGGCTACGTTTATTATACAAGCTTTCAAGCTGTTAAACTAAGAATGTAAAACTAATGTATCTTGCAGCACAGGGTGAAGTCAGTATGTACATTAAGGACAATTTAAGAGAAATATAATATAAATTAAATGTAAAACAATGTAAATAGCGCTCTGTGGCGCGGCAGGACAGCTTCGTAGCTGGTCGTTCGAATTTTAAAGACGTGGCACGGCACTAAGCTTTGCATCCGGTGTGGAACCCCTTTCAGGACTTCGGTTTAATGTCTCATCTGAAGGACGGTGCTTGTTACAGTATAATGTCCCCGTCACTGGGGCATTAGGACCCACACAGACCACAAGGTGAGCACCCCCTGCTGGCCTCACTAACACCTCTTCCAACAGCAATCTTGTTCCCTTTCGAGGGAACCTGTGCTGCGTCGAATGCCGACACTTTGGGGAACACCTTCAACATGACAGCGTCTGAAGCACATGTCCAACTAGTCCAATCCTGATTGGTGCTGCATCACTTGTGACATGTGACAGCGTAGCGCAGAAGCTACAAAGGGAGCCGGCAACACAGTAGCGTCAACTTGTGCCCTTCAGTTAGCGCTGTGCACTTTCGGGTGTTTCAGCCTCATGCCTGTTGACTTTATTCTTGAGGGGAGAAAGTCATATGTAATATAAATGGCTTAAATCTTGTGTTTGCCAAGGGAACATGTAGATTACTAGTCTGTTTAAATAAATAAATAATGATATAGTATATTCAGCTTGTCTGGTGTTTATGGCTGTACTTAATTCTGATGATTAAAAATGGTGGGATAATCATCTGACTTTGAGAAGTTTAGACATCTAATTAATATAGTATACTCAGCCTTTCATTCAGACCGTGCTTCACTTGTCTGGTGTTTATGGCTGTATTTAATTAAAAAGGTGGAATAATCATCTGACTAAGCTGGGAGCAGAGCCTACACAGGCAGTTGTCAAGGGGACTGTCTTCGTGCAATGTGAGCATCTGCCGCTCATGACACTCTGCTCTCTCGGCCATGTTCAATGAGAGGGGCCAGGCTCATGCTCCCTGCGGTTTGGGTCTCAGATCTGCCAAAGCGGTGCAGCATCTCAGATTGTGGAGTTTGCAATTGGAGCTGGTAGAGGATTTTGAGGTGGCTTAGGCCCTTTCTTGGTCCTCATCCACCTCGTTCTCGCAAAGGATCCAGAAGCCCACTCTGCAGTTTCTTCTGCCCCAAGCGAGAGCCTGATGCTGGGTCGGTCTAGCTCCGAGGAGGTGGATATCCTTAGCATAAAAGCGGGGGATGTCGAGGACTCACCACCTCCGTCCCTCACTTATAGGAGCTCCTCAGGGTTGTGTTCTTGCTGTAGCCGGATTAAATGTCTTATGACTAGCTGTAAAGAAGGAGGCACACAAAAGAATTAATTCAAATGAGTGCTTCCTGCAGAGCACAGCCTCTAGGTCAGGGCCTGCCTTTTCTTTAATGATCTCCATACCGAGGTATTGAGATTGGGGAAAAAGACGTTTTCATCTACAATTTCAATTTTCTTTGATTCTGGCCTTGAAGGAGAACAGCTATGGGATGACGCCTTGAGTGGGAGAAACTCTAGCATCTTTCCCTCCCCCGACGTTGCGTCATCCCTTAGGGCCCCAACACTGCCCACCAAACCCTGCTGAACTACACCTAATGTGGTGGGCAGAGCATATATGGTGGCAGGTCAGTCTGGTGCATGTCTGCACACTAAAAAAAAAATTGCAGGCATACCAGGCCAACCTATTAAAGGACCTCGATGCATTTAAGAGATTCACAGTCCCAAGGGAGCCTCGATGCATTTAAGAGGTGCACAGTCATAAGGGAGCCATCAACACTGAGCTCCTAGTTTAGGCAGCAGCAAAATGAATGGTTTCATATATAAGCTTGAAAAATCAATCTCCACATCTAAGGTTATTCACCTTGTTTTTAAACATGGAAATAAGCTGTTTTCTGTGAATGCGTGAGATTTACGATTCATTGGGAATCTTAGCATAATTTTGCTGCCTATATTGTTTAGAATAGAATTTAAATCAAGACTGCTAATAGAATGTCAAGGCTTTGCAGCTCACTAGGTTTTGGAACAAAACTTATAAGTTTTTTAAATTTTTGAAGGAATGTTTAACCTTCTTCTATTTTTCACAAATGACTGAAATAGCTAAAAAAGCCCACAACTTTAGTCACTTGTTAGATGCACAACAAGCAGGGACTTGGCAAGCAACCCTTGTTCCGCTACATAAATTGCTCTCTCCCTGTCACGTCATAGTAATTGCTGCGGAGAGGGTATTTTAAGCTATTGCATTCTCATCAGCACGCCACAATTAAACCTGCTCTCAGGGGTCCAGATATATAAAAACACTTCATGTTGGGAATGAATTTGCTAATTTCATGCTGAGGCGGTGGATAAACACTTTTTAAGCAAAGATTTCAGCATATAGCTTGTGAGAATACAAATTTTTACTTCCTTTTTTTTTTTTTTTTTTCATTTTAACCTCTCGCATTTTGCTGAGTTCCTCCTACATCAGTCTTATAGTAACAGGGCACAAGCGAGCTGGGTTGTCATGGAGATGACCACTGGGACTGGGATTAAAGTGTAACTAAAGAACTTTCAGGGCAAGAGATGGCAGCATGTATCCTAGTGAGTCTATTGTTTGGAGCGAACTACATTTCAAACTGGTTATTACATAAAATTGACAGCTAGCGTGAGAAAGACTCTTTTTAAAGAATAGTTTGTCACAACCTGAAAACAAAAACAAAACAAAACCAAAAAAAAAACAGTAGTTTAAAAGTAGCATTATCTCCATTAACGTTCACACTTTACTTGATGCCTATGTGAAAAAAGTACACATCAGCATACTGTCACAGATGTTCGGTTCTTGAACGAATCGTTCACTAATCGAACTGAATCGAACTTTAGTTCCGGGTTGATGACACAAGATGCACAAGACGAAGTAACACGTCCGACTCAAAAATAACCAATTGAGCCGGTTCAACCAACTGTTGAAGTTTGTTGAGGATTACCGAGAACACAAAAAGAACCGAATGAGCCGGTTCAACCAATTGTCGAAGTTTGCCGGGGAGTCTGATGAGTGAGTTGACGACACCATGCAAGCCTGAGGCATGTACTGGAAATATGCTTATTATGACTACTTTATTAAAACCTGCAAAAACCTTTTTGTCGAGAGCATGCAAATTATATGTTGTTAAGTGAAAACAATGAGTTTATTCTTTCTATATACTTTAGACATGTAGAACATATCTGCGTTTGTGCATAAATATGTGTTGTAGTTGCGAATCTTATCCAAGATGTAGGCTAATCAACATTTTAATCAATAATCAATCCTTTATATCGTATCCGACATAAAGGATCCGCAAATAAAACTGTGACCATTAAAGGCGGGTGCACACTATGCGATTTTGGCCACAATGTGATCGTCTGAGACAAATTTGGAGAATCCTAAAAGATTCCTATAATCCTAGGCAAAAATCTGTAGTCTTTGATCGCTAGTTTGACATGTTCACCGACAGCTGATTAATGACAGTTTCGATCAAATTTTACCTCAGGCAAAATTCTGGCAGTGTCAGAAGATTTGCCGCACAGTCCTGCAGTATGACTTCTCCTACGACACACGTTAAATTGTCTTCGCTTTTCAAGATAAGCCATGATCAAAATTAACGCTAGAGATTTCTTTGTTAGCCACCATTTCAGTCCAGCGTGAAATGCAGCTCACAGTCACCGAATGTGTGTGTGTTGATGATGTAAAACTCCAGACAAGTTTTCAAGTGCGTGTCCATTTTTAACGCGTCTTGACTGTCGTACACTCTGACTTATAGGACAGCTGAGATCCCACAGTGTGACATGAGGGGATTCGTACAGTCTGACAAGCAACGATCGTAAAGGACTATTATAAATCACACAGTGTGCACCCAGCTTAAGTGAATGAAAGGCAATAATCAGCAATATGCGTGCAAATAAATAACTTTTTATCTGAATGTTTCAATATGCATTGAAACAAATGACTTTATTGGTACGTTTCATTGATATATCATGACACCGAGTTGTTAGCAAAGAAATGTATAGTGACATCATAGCATGAAGACGTCAGGAACCTATGAATCGGCTTTTTGAACCGGTTCATTGAGCCAAACTGTCCGAAAAGAACCGGTTTCGCAGAAATGAATCGGACTTTGCATCACTACTGTCATGGTGTCACCAGGCTCCTCCATCACACACACCCAGTGCTCATTCTTACCAGAATTCTAATCACCTGCACCTGTCCCTCATCACCACACTCATCAACCACAGTATAAGAGCACACACTTCTCTGGCACTCGTAGGCTATTTTCAGACTGTCAGTCCAAATCCGATTTTTGTGCATATCAGATTGAAATCTGATATGACAAATGATTATTAAAACTTAATCATTTAAAATATTCTTTTGTCACACGCACTTTGGACTCTTCCTGCACTCTCACTCTCTGGCGCTTTCTCGCTTTCACCTGCAGCTCATTAACCTCTTGTTTGAACTCCTTCACTTTATGCTGACACTCAGGCTGTGTCCAAGTAGCTGACTTGTTGCCTCAGTGCCTTATCAGGCAATATAGGCAGCATTTGCGCAGGAAGGTACCTCCCAAAACGGATTTTGGACAGACTTCTAAGGCAGTGTAATGGTTTAATGATCTACAGCAAAATAGAACAAGCTTTGGTGATAAGCAAATATTTAATTATTACATTATATATATTATTATATTATCTTAATTTCTCGCTAGAAATGACATCAAAAGTGGAAAACGTTGCTCAAAAACTGACAACCAAGCACAAATTTCAGATGTCATCTTAATTTTTTTTTTTAGCTCAACTGTCACATAATGGAAAGCACAGGCTTGTGGGATATTAAAGGCAGCAAAAATTGATTAGATGAAGGTATCAGGAGACAGGAAGTGAAGTTTACATTGAATTCGGACGTGCATTGATGTCTTCCTACCTTGGAATGCATCCTCCGAAGGCAGCATTTTTAAGCTTTCGGACGCAGCCTCAGTCTTTGTCTGGTCTTTGTTGATGCTGATGTTGGTTTTGTTACGCAAAAGGTTTCTGGACTCACCTCTCAAGGTTACTTGCTAAAAGTTGACTTGACCTGTATTTTACCATGTTCGTTGAGTTGAAGGCCTTTTTTATTCCTGTATTTAGCCCTGGAAGGTAAGTGACTGTTTATATCCTGATCCTATTGAATCTGTTTTCCTGTATCTCCTGTTTATTTTCATTCTGCCCATTTACCTTCTTTGCTTGTGATTTATTGTTTCCAGTGCAAAGAGAGAAGTTAAATTATTGTTGGGTAACATGAATAACTATACCTGCCTATTACACTTACCATATTATATTATACTTATTATTCTGATTTCTGCCCCTTCTATGATTGTTTTTACTCTGCATAGTTTTGAAAGACTGTGTGTTCAGCTGCAGCATATATCCTTACCTGTGACCTCTACCTTTGATGCTTCTCATCTTTTCATATAACCTGCAATAAACTCATCTGCTGTCTCAGTGTGTGCCGTTAACACCTTAAAGTAACTTTTAATTTGACATTATTACAAAGTGCAAGTGTACTCTCTTAAAGTAAATTTTATTGACTTTTTTTATTAATATTATATTATCTGTAATTACAGGCTCTAATACACTTTTAAGATTTTAAGTACACTACAAGTGCACATTTAATTCTCTTCTTTTTTACAAGGGTGTTCTCACTTAAAAGTCATCTGTATGTAATTATATGATTTCAAGCTGAGAATTTTCTGATAATTAGGTAAAAACCAAATTGTCATTACTGTATAATGTATAATTGTGGCATTAGTTGTAGGTTTTCTGCCTATGAGTACAAATTTTCATTTCTTTCACAGCACTAATTAGGAAAATTATTACGTGCGCCTGAAATTAGAATATATTAAACAGACATTCACGAAAGTCAGGTATCATTATCCCTTTTCTTCCCACACATAAATGTCCTTCTCTATCACTTTAAGCACAAACACTCAAACCTTTCTAAAAATGTGCACACCATCTCCAAGGAAGTGTAATAAACTGTTTCAAGTATGTTAACAAGAGTTCAGCTTTCTAACACATTTCACTCAGTCTCTCTTTACAGAAAATGTATTGATGTCCTTATCCTTTCTTCTGGAGTTATTCAATCGAAGTTGCAGGTCTAGACTTTTTTTTTTTTTTTTCTGAATAGCCACAGCTTGTTTGAAGAGTCATGTTGTATGTTTATGAAATTAAAAATATTACTAAGTATTTATAAGTTTCCAAATTGGCTATTAGCAAATGTTAAAAAAGGTCCATTATCAATAGATTATAAAGCACACAGACATCACTTTTAAACCAAGCAGCTTTTTGTTGATCAGCACTGTGAATTTTCATGACCAGCTTGAACATGAGCAAAATCTGCATAGGGAACTTGATCAACCCTCATTACATTTTTTTAGAGCAATGGTAAATGTGACCACACCTACTGTATAGGCATATATTCTATCTTGGAGCTAAACTCTGCAGGACAGTGGGTCCCCAGAAGCAGGATTGAAGACCTCTGTTATAAATAATAAAATTAGAATAGAACAGTAGCTTACAAATTCCTAGTCGGCAAGCCAAGGGTGACAATGGCAAAAAACTCCCTAAGATTAATAAGATTAAAATATATACAGATAGCATGGGCTGGTCCAGCTTGTTGTAAGTTAGGATAGGAAACTGTTGACCTCGCCTGGTGATATAGTTTGGAGGTGGAAGAAACATTTTGATGAACTTTTGAACCTGAAGGACATGCCCTCACAAGAAGAGGCAGGGTTGGAGGACACGGGGGAGTCATCGTCTATTTCTCTGGCTGAAGCTGCTGAGGTAGTTAAAAAGCTCTTGAAGTAGCAAGTTGCCAGGTGTGGATGAGGTTCGCCCTGAGATGCTGAAGGCTCTGAATGTAGTTGGGCTGACTTGGCTGAGATGTCTATTCACACTCAAGTTTCTCATTTAACTTTAGTGTCCCTGCTGGTATGATTCTCCTTAGCGACAATTCTGTTTTACATAAGTACATTATCAAATTTCTATATCTTACAGTATTTTAACATGATTGAAAATACATACTGAGTGACTGAAACAAACATTTTTTTTCTTTTTTACATAGAATACACTTTGTTTGTTTACCTTGACTTGACAGTTTGAACATGTTGTTTCCTTTCATTTATTTTCAAGATCTGAGGTGAATTAGCCTATCCATTGTTGCTTTCAGTAGGCTATGTCTATAAAGGTCACGAAAAATGATATTCAAACTCACATTACATTTTTTTTTTTTTTTACATTAAATAAATCACATAATCAGCACCTGAGATTATCATTGTCATATTTTGTATGTTGTTACAGTCCAACCGCAATGCTGCAGAAATAAAACTGTTCAATTTTGTTGCGAATGCGGTGCGCTTGCAAAGAGAGCCTGCCCACACACTCTTCTGATTTGCTGTGATTTCTGACTGATTTTGTTGCATCTCGGGTTGAGACAAGGTCGAGTTTTGTTTGCCGAAATTGCTGCTCAAAATCTTATTGCATCGCGTCTGGTTAGGACACGGTGTTAGGCTGTTTAAATTTGCTTACAAAGCTGCAATTTCTGCCAAAGGCCAACTCAAGCAACAGAACTATCAAGCAGCTGTTTATTTTGCCTGTTTTGTCTGAATGCCAGGGTATGGCAACTTCCATACTCTGCCATACATAAACACCACCCCTGGTGGTGCAAAGTTCTGTCATGACAACTCTCGGAGAGATTGGCATGGTAATGGATATGGCGATGTAATGTATTTGGTCTTGGTGGAATAGATCTGCTACACTGCTGATGCTGTTGATGATTATTGCTGTTGCTGCTGCAGAGCAAGTACCAAGACTTGCTACTGCCAATACATTCACAGACATGCTGCTGTGAGCATGTAATACATGCTGCTGCTGCACATATAACATACATGAATAGCCCCCTAACAAAGCACTAGAAATAGACAAGACAAGGCAATATATGCATGCTGCTGAGTACAAGAAAACAAGCAGCAAAAACACCCCCAAACAAGCAGATCTACCACCAAGCCATATGTACTACTTTTTTTTTTTTACCGCATATTTTACTATCTATGTGTGCCTAGGCTACCTGGACGAATAGGAACTTAAATGTGGCAGTGATGATATCAGGTACTGTTTATGTTCTTTATTTAATGTTAAAAGCGTCTAATGTGAGTTTGAATATCATTCTGTGTTCCCAGCGTTTTAGCTGTAATGAAAACAACACTGGCTAATTCACCTCAGATCTTGAAAATAAATAAATGGGCACAAGAACGTTAAAATTGTCAACTCGATGTGAACAAAGTGTATTCTATGACAAAGATTTGACCAGTCACTCCGTATGTACTTTAAACAATGTTTAAATCGTGTAATATATGAATTTTACTATGTACTTACCCATTTCATTTTGTCTGCTGTGCTCTTGCCGAGAGAGCCCGCCCACAATCTCTTCTGATTGGCTGTGGTTTTTGACTGTTTTTATCGCTTCTTATTGTCGCGTGGAGTCTAGTGTGGACAGTCAAATTGCTTGTGGCTGGAATCTTATCGCATCGCGTCTAGTTAGGACACGGTCCTATGTGTTCTTGTTACCAATAGATATCATGTTGCAAGCTGATAGAGATAAGAAAAGCCAGCAAGTATCATAATTTAAGTCATTTGATAATCATTGACATAACCCTTATAAGCTTATTCAATAAGTGAAAAAGCCATTGAGAGCAATAAATGAATGACAGGAACGTGACTAAGACACTGCGTGCATCTTAAATCAACCACATTTAGCATACAATGCTCTTGAAAATAAATGAACGTGTCATTAGAGTTATACGTTATTATCGCGTTATTAACGCCGACAATTATTTTATCGCGCATTAACGCAGTTTCTAATTATTATTTTGAAAGTCCGCTTACAGACAGACAATGGGTCACAGGAGGGGTGGAATGTTGATCAGTACTCGCTTTGGATTGGCATCATCACGCATCTCAACCAATGAGAACGTTAAGCGTTTTCTTTTTAGCAGGCGCTATAAGGGAGGAAATGCCTTAAACTTGAAACTTTGCGCGTCGCGTTCATCTTAGGCTCTTGTCTGTACATAGCAGGCTAAGTGTTTAACTCCCATAGAGCCTGTTATCAAAGAAAACACTAAACGGTGATATTAAAACTCAGTTTAGGACTATATCTTTTTAAACATGTAACGCGCTATAGCACGTCAGCGTTTTATAATGATTTTCTATGGAAGAAAAATGCCTAACTTCTCGTGTTGTGTTCTTAACCTGATTTAATCTGCTTGTCTGTACAAAGTATGCATTATTAATACCTTTTAATGTTAGTCTACTGTTTTAATGCATTATATTAAGCGTTTTCTTTATAACGAGGAAACATTCGATGTGAAACTTTGCGCGTTTTGCGTAAATATATGCTTGTCTGTACAAGGTATTCTGTGTTTTATTAATAAGGTGCGTACTAAATTTGGTGCTAAAGAAAAAAAAGGACTCAAAATTAAAAACAAAGATTTATTTTGGTGTGTAATGTATTTAATATTCCAAATTAAGCATTTGTGAGGGGAGAAATTGTGTTTATGAAAATTTGAAAGTTTTATGGGAAGTTTGTTAATGCTAAAATTACAATAAAGAAGAAATGCAATACCACCCACTTTTGCAAAAAATAATATTAGGGATATAATACCATAATTTATCTTTGGAACAAATATAGTTTTGTATCCATTTAATTTTAAAAATAGTATTAGATATTTCAAAATCAAGTACATTAAGCCCACCTTGGTTAAACAAATTTTTTATTCAAATAATGATGTTTATTTTTCCAAATAAAATGATATCGATTTTTATTTATCTCATTAATGATACGTTTTGGAACATCTATGGCCATTGCAATATAAACTAGTCTAGATAACCCTTCAGATTTTGATAATAAAACGCTCCCATTTAAAGATAAGTCTCTCATTAGCCAAATGTTGAATTTCTTTTTAATTTTATTAATCAATGGGGTATAATTAAGATTTACTCTTTCTTTTTGGTCTTTGCAAATCTTAATTCCTAAATAAGAAAAAATGGTCTTTAATTGGAATGCCACATAATTCTGACGAGTTACAGGGTCTTTCTTTTTAATGCAAATAATTCACATTTTTTTAAATATTTATAGATAACCCTGATACTAAATAGAACTCATTAAGACATTCAAGAGCCAATTTTAATTATTTTATATCTTTTAGAAAAATTGCTGTATCATCTGCTAATTGGGTACATTTAAATTACATTATTGGCCAACTGAATACCTTGAAACAGATTCATTTTAATATGAAGATACATTACTTGCATGACCAATAGAAACAACAGAGGAGATAATGGGTCTCCTTGTTTGACACCTCTTTCTATACTGAATCTAGGAGTGGTCCCCAAAGGTAGTTTAATAGAACTATTGCAATTATTGTATAACGTACAAACTGCACGGGTAAAGTTGTTGCCAAAACCAAAGAAGTCAAGAACATCAAATAGAAAGCTGTGGTTTACAGTATCGAATGCTTTATAATAATCTATAAAAAGAATATAACTATCATCATTTAAAAGAAAATTGTAATCAATTAGATCCAGTATTAATCGAATATTATTGCCAATATATCTTCCACTTACGAAGCCAGATTGACAGTCATCTATGATTTCATTTAAAACTAACTTTAGTCGATTTGCAAAAATATGTGAAAATAATTTAGTGTCATTATTGATCAAAGTTATAGGCCTCCAATTCTTTATATTTAGTAAGTCTTTACCCGGCTTAGGAATGAGTGTAATCAAACCTTGTAACATAGTTGGCAATATTACTTCTTTTTCCAATATTTCTTTGAAGACATATAAAATAAATTTTGAGATATCTTCTTTAAATTCTTGGTAAACTTCACAGGTCAGACCATCATTACCTGGTGCCTTATTACTTTTAAGTTTTTTAATACATTTTTGAATTTTTCAAGAGTGATGTCTTGATCACAAAAAAAGTTTTTTTTCTTAAATGGATCTAGAAAAGGAGCAGTATTACCTATATTATCATTTTGTGTATATACATTTTTATAAAAGGTTGCAACATAATTAGATATTAAATTTGGGTCCATTGTAAGAGAATCATTAATCTTAAGTTTCTTTAAGGTGGAAAAATCTCCATTTTTCCTTTCAAGATTGAAAAAATATTTAGAATTTTATTCACCTTTTTCTAACCACTTTCTCCTTGACCTTATGAACGCACCCTTAGCTTTATATTCATAAATTAGTTCTAATTCCAATTGCAATTCTTTTAAAATATTTTTATCTTGTTCACTTTCTGTTTGTTTATCATAGATATCGGTTATACTTTGAATTAAAACATTTTCTCTGTTTCTTTTGGTTATTATTTAAATTATTTAATTTCCAGTAGTTAAAATTGAATCCTCAAGTTCTTGCATCTCCATTAAAGTTGATAACTATATGAATCATTTTATAGTCACTGAAGACTGAAGGCACAATGTCAATCTTCTAAATTTGATTTCCAAGTTCCTCAGAAGTTAACCAAAAGTCGATCCTAGATTGTAAAGATCTATCTTTATTACTCCAAGTGAAGTCTATCTTATCAGGATTTATGTGCCTCCATTCATCACAACAATTTAATTGGGAATTTAAATTAAATATATCAGTGTATTGGGATGGTCTACTAATACGAGGAGGAAAACAATCCAAAAAAGGGTCATTAATGGTGTTCCAATCACCACCTAGAATCAACTGTGCACTAGAGTATATTTTAAAGAAATCCATAATTTATTCCCTAAAATTCTGCAATAACAAACTATTTTGTAAGGTATGATTGTCACCATAGATGTTCCCCAAAATTAAGACATTATTTTCATTTTCTACAACCAAAATCAACCACCTTCCACAAGAGTGAGTTTTACTTTTTAGAATTTTCCCTTTATAATTACCTTTCAAAATTGCAACCCCTGCTGATTTATTATTCCCATATGCCAACCAAATATCAATACCCCATTGATTTTTCCAAAAAACAAAGTCAGACGTTACTGCATGAGTTTCCTGTAAAAAATAAAAGTCAGCCTTAAATCTTTTAAGAAATAAAAAAATTGCCTTTCTCTTTAACAAATCACGAATGCCCTTAACATTGAACGAATATAAACATAAAGACATACTATCAGCTACTAAGACAAAGTGCTTTCCATTCACCCAAGAACAATCTTTACATTAATGACTTATATAATCGTGTCGCATAACACCAAAAATACAACATTCTTCAACTGGAAGTAAAAGAAACAAAAATTAAATAACACATAAAAAAATAATAATAATAATAAAAAAATAAATACTAGCCCTATAACATAAAATAGTATCCAACATATATGCTCAGCATATACAGGTGCTGGTCATATAATTAGAATATCATCAAAAATCATCACTAATTCCATTCAAAAAGTGAAACTTGTATATTATATTCATTCATTACACACAGACTGATATATTTCAAATGTTTATTTCTTTTAATTTTGATGATTATAACTGACAACTAAGGAAAATCCCATATTCAGTATCTCAGAAAATTAGAATATTACTTAAGACCAATACAAAGAAAGGATTTTTTTAGAAATCTTGGCCAACTGAATAGTATGAACATGAAAAGTATGAGCATGTACAGCACTCAATCCTTTTGCCTGAATTACTGTAGCAATGCGGCGTGGCATGGAGTCGATCAGTCTGTGGCACTGCTCAGGTGTTATAAGAGCCCAGATTGCTCTGATAGTGGCCTTCAGCTCTTCTGCATTGTTGGGTCTGGCATATCGCATCTTCCTCTTCCTCTTCACAATAACCCATAGATTTTCTATGGGGTTAAGGTCAGGCGAGTTTGCTGGCCAATTAAGAACAGGGATACCATGGTCCTTAAACCAGGTACTGGTAGCTTTGGCACTGTGTGCAGGTGCCAAGTCCTGTTGGAAAATGAAATCTGCATCTCCATAAAGTTGGTCAGCAGCAGGAAGCATGAAGTGCTCTAAAACTTCCTGGTATACGGCTGCGTTGACCTTGGACCTCAGAAAACACAGTGGACCAACACCAGCAGATGACATGGCAACCCAAACCATCACTGACTGTGGAAACTTTACACTGGACCTCAAGCAACGTGGATTGTGTGCCTCTCCTCTCTTCCTCCAGACTCTGGGACCCTGATTTCCAAAGGAAATGCAAAATTTACTTTCATCAGAGAACATAACTTTGGACCACTCAGCAGCAGTCCAGTCCTTTTTTTTCTTTAGCCCAGGCGAGACGCTTCTGACGCTGTCAGAGTGGCTTGACACAAGGAGTGCGACAGCTGAAACCCATGTCTTGCATACGTCTGTGCGTAGTAGTTCTTGAAGCACTGACTCCAGCTGCAGTCCACTCTTTGTGAATCTCCCCCACATTTTTGAATGGGTTTTGTTTCACAATCCTCTCCAGGGTGCGGTTATCCCTATTGCTTGTACACTTTTTTCTACCATATCTTTTCCTTCCCTTTGCCTCTCTATTAATGTGCTTGGACACAGAGCTCTGTGAACAGCCAGTCTCTTTTGCAATGACCTTTTGTGTCTTGCCCTCCTTGTACAAGGTGTCAATGGTCATCATTTGGACAACTGTCAAGTCAGCAGTCTTCCCCATGATTGTGTAGCCTACAGAACTAGACTGAGAGACCATTTAAAGGCCTTTGCAGGTGTTTTGAGTTAATTAGCTGATTAGAGTGTGGCACCAGGTGTCTTCAATATTGAACCTTTTCACAATATTCTAATTTTCTGAGATACTGAATTTGGGATTTTCCTTAGTTGTCAGTTATAATCATCAAAATTAAAAGAAATAAACATTTGAAATATATCAGTCTGTGTGTAATGAATGAATATAATATACAAGTTTCACTTTTTGAATGGAATTAGTGAAATAAATCAACTTTTTGATGATATTCTAATTATATGACCAGCACCTGTATATAAGGACCAAGTTATATCAACCAAAAAATAAATGTGTAAAGTTGCATCTACTTTCAAACTTTCTAGAAAAGATATAAAGGATATTTCCTTCAAGAAACTTAAGTTGTCTTTTGTTGTTAGGTCTTCTGCAAACCTTAACTTTCTGGATTTAAGATATTCTGATCCCTTCGAATTTTTCCATAGCAGCTCCTTGGTTGATCTCGCTGTAAATCTCAGGATGACCGGTCAAACTTTCTCTGCACTTTTCCTCCCGACTCAATGTACAATGTCAATGTGATGAGGAAATTTATCTGCAGCCTCCGGTACCACAGTATGGCATATGTCAATCGCTTGTTGTTTGACATTCTCTCCTTCTTGCTCTGCCAGACCATAAAGCCTTAGATTCCATCTTCTTTGATATCTTTCAGCCTCATTTACTCTTTTTTCCAGCTCTGATATTCTCTTCTGGTGTTCTTTGTTCACTTCCTTAAGAGTTACGACATCTTTCTTAACATCATGCATCTCTTTGAAGAGAAAATCGGTAGCCTCCTTTAAAGAGTTTATGCATTATCTGTTTTGTTTGATCTCTTGATGTAGGGATTCAGTATTTTGATTCATTTTCTCTGCTAGTATTTGCACTATGTTATTCTGTACCTCAGAAAGTGTTGGCTCTTGTTTACTTTTTTTTTGGCTCCGAACCCGGGATCGGAGTGGGATCTGGACTACTGCAGCGAGCGTAGGGATGCATCTCCATGACTTCCATCTTTTGATTTTCAGCGTGATCAACAGAACGATCTTTCCTTGAACCAGATTTTCCTTTTTCTGTATTTTTCCCTCGTTTCCTTTCTGCCATTACAGCATACAACTCATGGAGAAAAGTTTCCAGCTATCTCTCAACTACGCAGCTTTCGGTCGTCGGTATAATCTTTGTAAATACTTATTTCTAAAGGTTGAAGACTGCTAATTTATGCATTTGTTTCTCCGTTATTCAATGCTTTATACTGCACATTCGTTAAAAAGTCTGTACATTTGTTCAATGGGTGTGAAAAATGAGTACAAACTCTAACAACAAAATACTCTGTCTGTATCGGACGCCATCTTGGCTCGTCCTCTCCAAATACCACTTTCTTAAGCCACTTAAAGCGTCTTATATGGGGAAGAACGCTTGATTCTAGTGCCGTTTTAGCTGGCTATACTGCCATCTAGTGGTAGCAGGCATGTCACCAGATCCACAAATGCAGATCTTGCTCATTCACAGCTTTGCTTTCTACTGAACATAGACTGTTTATGCTGCTCGCTGATAAAAGAAAAATGTTTCTGCTGGTACCTGTTCATGAAAAAAAAAAAAAAAAAAAAAAAATTATAAATGTTAACTTGCTGTTGTTTGGAAGGTGCCTGTTATAATGTTATGATCGAGGCTCTGGACTCTGAGCATAACTTGTTTTCCTTTAACAAACTAGACAAACCGTTAATGCCCTGGCAGTGGCAAATAGCTTTGGTTTTATATTTAATTTGATTACATTAATGTTTAAGTTGAGATTTACAATAAATATTTTACCTGCTACTATATAAAGGGAATACTGCTGTAAAAAAGCACCATAAAGCATACCATACCAAACCAAATGTTATTGCACCTTTGTTCATATAGCAGTACTTTTACAATAAAAATTCCTTTTTGTTTTTACACTTGACATAAGTTTGCTCTACGCTATGCTCATTGGAAGCAGGACTTGCCGTCATCTTGGGAAGTCATGTCAAATGACACATCTCGCTGAGGTCAGGGTTGATCGATCTGCCCCGAGTTCACAGGTCAAATGTCCGACTTCGAGTGGCGTTCCAGATGTTATTACCAAGAGGGGGGTGGGAAAATGTATAGTTATTCAAATAGGGCTACTGGATGCCATTTACCAGGGACAAGAAGTGTTGGGTAACTTCAAAATAAAAACTATAATTTTACTCCACGAATCTAGAAACATTGATGTGTCCACAAATTCCTCATTGAGGGGATAGATCACCCAAAAATGAAAATTTACTCACCCTCAAGCCATCCTATAGGTGTATATGACTATCTTCTTTTAGATGAACACAATCTATTTAAAGATTCAATCTATTTAGATATATTTAAAAATATCCTTAGTCCTCCAAGGTTTATAATGGTTGTGAATAGGGGGCCGCGTTTTGAAGCCAAAAATAATGCATCCATCCATAAAAAAAGTAATCCATATGACTCTAGGGGGTTAATAAAAGTCTTCTTTTTTTTTTTTTTTTTTTTTTAAATCCATATTTAAAAATCCATATTTAAAACATTATAAATTCAAATAACTAGCTTTCAGCGGACGACCATACGCAGAGAGTTTTTTGATTTGCGGCGGAAGAGTATCCTTTGACCTGACGCACAATGTATAGACGAACGCGGAGGCGCAGAGGATGGAGCAAAACAAATCACATCACCAGTCACGGATTATAAGTCTAAAATGATAATTTTTAAAGAGAAATGTCAGAAGATTTCAATATAAGAGAAGAGGAGCTTACATTTGATGCACAGCCCTATTTGTTTGAACCGTGAGAGGCGTCTAAGCTTACAATACTCCTACATCCTGCATCATACATAGCGTCAGAGGATTATTCATTTGGCGCAAGTTGACTTGCGAATTCTGCGTATTGTCGTACACCGGAAGCTAGTTATTTGAATTTATAACGTTTTAAATATGGATATTTTTCTTACAAAAACACATCGCTTTGTTTCAGAAGGCCTTCATTAACCCCTTTGAGTCGTATGGATTACTTTTTTTTATGGATGGATTGTGTTCGTCTGAAAGAAGATAGTCATATACACCTAGGATGGCTTGACGGTGAGTAAATCTTGGGATAATTTTCATTTTCAGATTAACTAACCCTGTAGAGATACTCACGCACACACAAAATTATATTCAATATTCAATACTATCAAAGATCACTATTTTCCAGAGATTGTCCAATTAAGCATTATACTGTTCTTTTCTTAGAAACTTGCAAATACATGTTTGTGATGCATTAATTAGTTGGATCTCTAAGCAGTCTGATGTTTGCAGTCACTGTCGGTAATTCTGTGTGGATTACGCCTGATTTATGGAGGTGGTTGAAGCTTGATAGAGGCGCTTCTAAAAATGACTATTGGGAATGTATCTAAACACTCCCACCTCATGTCACATATCTGAGGATTACGGCAAGAAAACTTGAGCAAGAAAGGGAGATTAATGAAGTATGAAATGATGATTAGGATGACAGTTCTGAACGCACTCACACAGCATGTCCTGTCGTGAGTGGGCAAGATAAGGCCTGTCAAAGACAAGGTGATGATCTGCGTTTCTCTTTTTCCCTCGCTACCCTGACACCCCCCCCCCCCTCCCCCTCCGCTTTCTCTCTCTGTTCTGCCATGTCGCTGTGGTTCTATAAACAAGTGAACTCCTATCTTCCCACCTGAGTGATGGGGTTCACACCTTTGTCCATCTTTTTCCATTTTTCTCTTTTCATCCTCCTAAAGCACCAAATGTGAAGTCACACCTGCTGTCAGAGCCCACTGAAAAAGACCTACAATGGCTGCCAGCACGGCAACCACATTGATGTGGCTGCCATTGTGACAGCATATCAGCTGTAATGTCACGCTGACTCTGGCTCATATATTTGTGGAGTTCTGATCCAACAGTCTCTTTTCAAGCGTTCATCTCTAGTGTGCCGAAGACCTTCCAGAGACCTTCATAACAAAGGCTCTTGCTGCTGTCTCACTACCATCTGACTACAGCGTCTACACTGAGACATAATTAATTCACTGTTTAAATTGCAGTGAGACCTTCAGCAAGATCAAATTTATGAAGCAGTGTGGAGAGAAATCTATAACTTGTCAATGAAGAAGCCAGACCACATTACAAGCAGGACTGATAATTTATTGAAATATTGAACTGCTGTTAATAACATTTATTTAATTTTTTTAAAGGTACACTCAGTACTTTTTTAACCATGTTTCACACAAAGAAATTACTTGTATTTTTAACAAACCTGTTTAAACAGACTCCAGTCATATTAGTGGCCTAAGCTGATTTACATGACATGGTGGCAGACATGTTGAGATCACATGACAAACCAAATGCTATACTCAATCATAGTAACTCCCTAATATCAGACATTTTCATTTCTGAAATAAATGAATCATGGTTAAATGTAAATAACACATTTCTACAACGGTATTAGTAACAAAACATTTGCTTGATACATCCACACTCCTATGTGTCAGCTTCAGTGAGCAAAAGAGACTTTTAAAAATTAAAAACAAATAATTGTTTGTTAAAAATTGTTTGTTAAAAACAAATAAAGATGCATTTATTTGATCAAAAACACAATAAAAACAGTAATATTGTGAAATATTATTACAATTTAAAATAACTTTTCTATTTCAATATATTTTAAAATAATTTATTCTTGTGATGGCAAAGCTGAATTTTCAGCAGCCATTACTCTAGTTGTCAAATAAAGTCCACTGTAGGTGAGTCAAGTAGAGCCCAAGTGCAGTTTATAGCAAATAGTGATGGTTGTTTTCGAAACACCCTTCATGAAGCTCAGAAACCTTTGCGAATCATTTGTTTTGAACCAGTGATTCAGAGCGCATATCAAACTGCCAAAGTCACATAATTTCAGTAAATTAAATGTTTTGAAATTATAATGGATTGCTGCTATAGATATTTAATGACACATTTGTATAATAAAAAGGAAGAGTTGTCTCTTGGTACGATTAACCAAGCTCTACATAAAATAAACAAATACCGTACAATTTAATAAAATAACACATATCGTAAAGACACTTCATATTTCATGATATTAGATGATTTGTTAATTGCATCCAATAGATTACATCTACAGTAAAACATTTGCAATTGTTTTGTAAAAGGTGTTTTGTCCTGACACGAAAGCCCACTCTGCAGCTTCTGAAGATGTGAATGTGCTGAGCATCGATGTGGGGGATTTTGAGGACTTGCCACCTCATGCCCCCACATATGAGGAGCACATGGAGGTTGTAACTCTAGCTGTGGCAAAATTAAATATCGACTGGCCCTGCAAGAAGCAGGAAGCGCTTAAGAAAAGTAAGCTGGATGAACAGTTCCTGTAAACAAGAGCACAACCTCCAAGTTGGGGCTTATCATTTTCCCCCAATCTGCATAACGAGTTATGTAGATCGTGGAACAGACCGTTCTCCTCAAAAATTTCTAGATCTGTTTCTAACTGTTAACGAGTATAGCGGAATACAGGGAGCCAAGGAGAAGAAGAAGGATGGGGAGTTGTGTCCTATTATAGATCTGTGGCATCTGAACTGTTCTTTGAGGGTATTCAGGTTCAAGATGTTGACTATTCCTATTACCGTAAATCAAATCAGGTCCGAGGACTGGTCAAGTCGAGTCAAGTCACCATTATTTATATAGCGCTTTTTACAATGTAGATTGTGTCAAAGCAGCTTTACAGTGATAACTGGTACATTATTTTGGCTGCACAGCAGCTCTTAAGGAATAGTGTCAATGCAGGCAGATCAAAGCACTGTTGAATATCAAATGTCAATTGTCAAGTGTCCCCAACTAAGCAAGCCAAAGGCGACAGCGGCAAGGAACCCAAACTCCAACAGGTGACATCAGGTGGCAAACAGGTGTTAAAATGGAGAAAAAACCTTGGGAGAAACCAGGCTTAGTCGGGGGGCCAGTTCTCCTCTGGCGAACAGTGCTTTGTTACGACTCAGGTTGCTATCATAAGTCAGATACGATCGCAACATTCAAAGTGTTTAATTCAGTTCCATCCAGCTGAGGATCGTATTCATCACACCGGTATGGACGGTTGTTGAGGAGATGTGCCACTGGTTGTCATGTTGATGAGGCCTTCACAATGGATGATCTAGTTGACTTAATCTCTGCTGATACTTCAGGGCTGTGTTGTGGTTGTGTCATGGCGCAGGTCCTCGATCTCACCCGGATACGGCCCGGATCCGGCTGACTACGGTAAACCTCGGGATAAACAGAAAGACTAATATTAGCGTAGATGCCATTCTTCTTCTGATGTAACGAGTACATCTGGTGTTATTGGAAGTGTTCCCGGTTCCGGCTGACCTAATTTATGCAGCCTAATAATCCTTTAACGGATTTGAAAAAATAAATTGATAATGTGTTATGTGTATGCCAGGTTAAAGAGATGTGTTTTTAGTTTAGATTTAAACTGACAGAGTGTGTCTGCTTCCCGAACAATGCTAGGAAGATTGTTCCAGAGTTTAGGTGCCAAATAGGAGAAGGATCTACCACCTGCAGTTGATTTTGATATTCTAGGTATTATTAGCTGGCCTGAATTCTGAGATCGTAATAGACGCGAAGGACTATAATGCATTAAGAGCTCGCTCAGGTACTGGGGAGCTAAACCATTTAGTGCTTTGTAGGTAATTAGCAAGATTTTAAAATCTATACGATGTTTAACAGGAAGCCAATGCAGTGTTGACAGAACCGGGCTGATATGGTCATATTTCCTAGTTCTAGTAAGAACTCTAGCTGCTGCATTTTGTACGAGCTGTAGTTTATTTATCAGGCGAGCAGAACAACCACCTAGTAGAGCGTTACAGTAATCTAGCCTTGAGGTCATGAACGGACTGGTTTGTCACAATAGATCTAAAGGACGCATATTTCCATCCTTTCTTTACATAGGAAGTTTCTGAGGTTCACTTTTGGGGGCAAAGCATTCCAATATTGTGTTCTTCCAATCAGCATAGCTCTCTCCCCTCGCACGTTTACCAAATGCATGGATGCAGCTCTGGCTCCGCTGAGACTCCAGGTCATCTGTGTGTTGAATTATATTGATGACTGGCTCATACTAGCCCAGTCTCAAGATATGGCAGTTAGGCATAGAGATGGCGTCCTTAGCCATATAAAACGCCTGGGGTTGAGACTCAACATGAAAAAGAGCGTGTTGACACCTGTGCAGAGAACGACATTCTTGGGGGTGTCATGGGATTTGATTACAATGCGAGCACGATTGTCTACTGCACATATCGAGTCTATCTTGGCCACGGTGTCCAGGATAAAGCTAGGGCAGGCCATCACCGTAAAGCATTTACAGAGGCTATTGGGGCTCATGGCAGCTGCATCCAACATTATGCCTTTTGGCCTCCTGCACATGAGACCCCTGCAGTGGTGGTTGAAAACCAAGGGGTCGATATGGGAGTGGTTTGGACCAGCAGAAGCCGATCTATTCGCATCTCAAGAGACAACTCACTGTATGCTGTCGTTCTCTCTCACACCTCCGACCCCGCTGGGGCTGGACACCATGGTACAGACATGGCCGAGCCTGTACGCATTTCCCCCTATCGCTCTGCTCCCAGGAGTTCTAGACATGGTCCGTCAGGACGGGGTCAGTCTGCTCTTGGTAGCCTCATTCTGGCCGGCCTGAGTATGGTTCTCAGACATCATATCACTTCTGACAAGCCCTCCGTGGGAGATTCCCCTCAGGGGGGACCCGCTTTCTAACGCTGGGGGCACAATATATCACCCCCGATCAGAGCTGTGGAAACTGGGGGTCTGGCCCCTGAGGGGGCTCAGTACCTAGAGGCTGGTCTCTCAGCCAGAGCTCCGTCCACGAGGAAACTGTACAGCCTAAAGTGGAATGTTTTCACCTCTTGCTGTAGAGAGCGTGGGTTGGACCAAGTTAACTGCCCAGTAGCTTCAGTGCTGGAGTTCCTCCAAAATTGCTTCTCTGCTGGACTTATCCCATCAATGCTTAAGTGGCAGCAATTGTGGGTTCCCACACTCCGGTAAGTAATGGACCTCTGGGGAGGCACCAGTGGGTCATACGGTTCCTCCATGAAGCATGGAGGATGAGGCCTGCAACTCATACCCGAGTCCCAGCCTGGGATCTGGCTTTGGTTCTCTAGGGGTTAGCCCTAACCCCCTTCGAACCGCTTGAGTTAGTGTCCGAGAAGTATCTTACGCTTAATATAGCTTTTTTTGCTGGCCATTATGTTCCTCAAGAGAGTTGGGGACCTTCGAGTTCTTTCTATTTCCCTTCCCTGCTTGGAATTTGCCCCTGGGAGGCAGAACAAGTTCATTTACTCTGTCCTGTTTGTGAGCATTAGCGGAACTAAATGTTTCAGAATAAACATGAAACACATGCGACTGTTGTCATGCAGTGAATCCGGCCAGCATGAAAACAGCGTGACACAGCTGTGTCGTCATCAGAGCTTGTGCAGCTGCTCTTGAGAAGCTGCGCCTGCTGACTCAGCCAACTGCTCTCGAATCGCTCTTGCAATACTTTGATGCCAAGTTGGACAAAATTTCTAACCGGCATGCATTGTTTCAAGTCAGACGCCGATCAGTCATGAAGTCGAACACACCAAATCACTTGACATGGACAGGAGATATGACAATGACTAATTTCAAAATAAAAGACATGAAACAAAACCCAAAACAGACATGGCACTAGTTTTCAGTGTCACATGATCCTTCAGAAATCATTCTGATTTGATGCTCAAGAATCATTTCAGTTTTTGCTGCTTAATATTTTGTGGAAATCATGAAACAAATTTTCCTGGATTCATTGATAAATAGAAAGTTCAGCACGCATTTATTTGGAATAGAAAACTTTTGTAACATTATAAATGTCTTTACTTATACTTTTGATTGAATAAAGGCATCCTTGTAAAAGTATTAATAATAAAAAAAAAACTTTAAATGGTAAATCTTAACTTGAAAAGTTTGACTAGTTCCACTAATTATAAGTTAGTTAACTAATTATAATAATTTACTTAAAGGATGTCATTAACTAGTTAATTACTGAGAATTATCTTAGCCATGCTAAAATATTTCTAGCATGATTTGAGCTTAAGAAGCATTGAAGATTTATTGGGGTTTTTGACACATCATAAGCATGACAAAAAAAAAAAAATTGAATATAACATTCAAGATGGGTAAAATGGACACCGAGTGAACCAACATCAAAGAACTTGTAGGTTTGCTTTTCTAGTTTTCCAATGTCAGCTATTATAAATCATAGTTATGAAAAATTAGTGTACAATAGTGTACAAATGATGTACAGTCTGTTACAACATAATGTTAACATCTGATAATGGTTTTACTTTCACAGCTGGTTAAATTTAGCCCATACATAACATTTCATGCATCACAAGTTGCAGACGGGTTTAAAAATGATTTATGTGAGAAATGATATGGAGTGACAACAAACTCATATGAAATGTACTGGGGTTTTTTGTTGTTGTTTGTTTTGTTTTGTTTTGTTTTGTTTTGTTTTTTTAACATAGACAGCCCTCAATCAGTTTCCTCTCATGCACTCAAACATACACTATGGGTGGGCTACAATTTGCAGTTTTCTCTATAAATTAGGAGTAGTGTTGTTTATAAAATTTAGCACATTTGGCACATATTTTATAGTTAAGCCATTTGAAATATTGCAGAGCCTGTTCTGAAAGCAATTCTAAAGAAACAAGAGGAACCCTTTTGTTGTTATTACTATCCAGATGCAAGTGTCTGATATTTCACAGATTTAACTCTGAGTATGAATTTGCGCTCAGTGAGTTTGATACTCGAATCTGACCACCTGAGGTTCTTGTGAAACTCTTTTATTAAGACACAATGTCATGAACTTTGAAAACTTTGGAACTTTGAAAAAAAATATCTTCTAAACAAGCTTGAAAACAAAAGTTTTAAAAACTGAGCTGTATAAAATGTACACTGAACTATAGAAACAAAACTGACAAAACAAAAAAGGGGAACAGCTGATTATCCAGTGACCATCATGGCCATCCAGTGAATATCATGGCCACAAGAAATGTTAGTTTCAGGCAACTTTGAGTTGTTCAAATACTAACGGTCACTCTATCAATCTCTGGTCTCTAAACCAGTGAGCTAGAGAAAGTCATTTGATATCAGAATTGACCTTGTGCCCATTAGACATCCATACATTAACATGTCCTTGGTCTGGGTCTCAAAACTTAAAGAAATTGTTCACACAAAAATGAAAATTCTGTCAATATTCCTGTCAACATTATTCACATGTTTCAAACCTTACTTTTTTTCTGAGAGGTGAATTATTTTTGAAGATCAACTAATAAAAGTAAATGGGAACTGAGGCTGTTAAAGGGTTAGTTCCCCCTTAAATGAAAACGATGTCATTAATTACTCACCCTCATGTCGTTCCACCCAAAAGACCTTAGTTCATCTTCAGAGCACAAATTAAGATATTGTTGATAAAATCCAATGGCTCAGTGAGGCCTCCATTGACAAGATAATTAACACTTTCAAAAGCCCAGAAATGTTATGAAGCGACGAGAATACTTTTTGTGCGCCAAAAAAACAAAATAACGACTTTATTCAACAATATCTAGTGATGGGCAATTTCAAATCACTTCCTTATGAAGCTTCGAAGCTTTTCTTTTGTTTCGAATCAGAGCACAAAACGAAATTCATTGGGATTGTGTGGACAAGAGTAACCAGTATATTGCTCCAAAAGTGTCTTCATAAGAAGAAATATGGTATTTTAGAGGGTGTGAATTTTTTTTTTCTTTTTCTGGTGGATCTTGACAAGACAATAGTCTATTTCTGAAGTGCTATAGGTAATAATTATACCAATTAAGGGTGGACACGGTATCTTCACTGTTACAGAGGAATTACTAAAATGAAAAGGCATCGTGGCTCTGAATGGATACTCAGTCAGATAAGTCACGGTAAAATCAAAATGTATATTTTTTGTGAAATATTGTGGTATTTATTACAAATAATTTATTCATGTCACTGGATAACCTGTCACTCACATGAGATCGCAACAATAGCAAACCACAATGATCCAACAATCCCATTATCAATGGGCAAGATCAAGTCTTGTATTACATTTTTTCTTTTCTAAAAGCTGTTTCATTCAGATATGCGTCACAATAGGTAATACAAGATTATCACAACTTCCGTTTCATGCCAACTTTCAATGTAAGAGGTTCAAAGCGAATGGTGAGATTTCAGGGATCTAGTCTTGAGTCTGGGTCTTAGGGGGGCTGATAATGGACTCCCAACTCATATTTATAAACTGTCTTTCATTCACATTGGGGCAAGTTCACTTCACAGTTGCCATTTACAATAGGCCTAGTGGCTGGTTGTCATGACCACACGAAATAATGAATAATAATTTTTTTTTTAAGAAAAATAGCCAATTTCAAATTTATTTTTCTCGTTTTCATTTTCCAACAAAAGACAGAAAGCCTTTTAGTGCAACTACAAATATGAAAAGCAAAAAACATGCATTAGATGAGTAATCAATGCTTTAGCAGTGCACTTGTTCTGTGAAAGAAATGTGTGGGCTCCTGAGCTTCCCGCCAGTAGCCTAATTACGAATATTTGGTGGCGTTCATGCGCGATCATCTCGTAAATACCATCAATCTGACCTGACTTAGCTTAAAATGCTTCATAAAGAACTTAAGATTTAAGAGGAAAAGATTTCACCTAGAGGAGAAACATTCAAGTCCTGAGCGTCCTCAGAGTGCAACTTCAGCTGTCTCAGGGCGTTTAGATCTTGCGGCTGTGATGACGAGTGGCTCAAACAGGCCGTCAGCACCAGAAACAGCAGCCGCCCATCAGAGAAACAAGAGCTGACAGCCCTGATTTAGAACCGCCGTATCACTGAGAGAGAGAGACGGGGACATGCCGATTACAGCAGTCTACTCAACTTATTTCTGCTCTTCATTAAAGCAGATGCACCCACACATAGTTAAGATTTTCATAATCACACTCACAGAAAGATGATACCCACTTACAAAGAGGATTACTACATATTTAGTGAATTCCTCTCTCAACGGTCCCAGTGGAGCTCAAGTGCCCCCTAGTGACTAATATGCTCGTTTGATTGAACACATCATGAAATCAATATTGGAAGTGGCCTTTTCCTGTCTTGCTTTGAGCTCATCAGTGTTTCTCAACCCTGGTCCTTAATCAGCTCATTAGACGAAACTCCAGGATCTGAAATTCATTTGTCAGATAAGCAAGTCATCTAAAATGTGTGTTGGAACAGGGTTGAGAAACACTGATCTACACTTGGTGCTTAATTAATGGTTATTAATATCAATGTTGAAAACAGTTTTTGCTGCTTAATTGTGGAAACTGTGATGCATTTTTTTGATATGTTTAAAAAAAACAGCATTTATTTGAAACAGAATCTTTTTTAACATTATACATATCTTTACTGTCACTTTTGATCAAAGAAAAACAAGCATCTTTGTTGAATAAAAATATTTCGTTGCTAGTTTTTATGTATGTAAGGTGTCAGGGTATCACACTGTTTATTTACTTCATTATGTATTCATAAGAGAGAAGATTAGTCCTGTGATTGGCTGGATGACATGTCAATCACAGTCACAGCAATATCAATTAACCAGAAAGGGCTGTACTGATTTCTGATAAAAATAAGACTGTCATCAGTGTGAGAGAATGTCAAAACAAGCACCATAAAAAAGTACCACAGATGGCCCATTCGACTTCTCTTCTGAAGTTATCTGATTATAGTGTGAAGAACATAACCAAATTTAAATTATAAATTTAAAGTCTGTTACCCTCCTCGACTCAAATATGCTACATGAACATGTTTCGTGGAAGGTTTGGTGTGGAACCATGTGTTATAACCATGGAGTTTTGAAAGCTACAGCATGTAATTTGTTAAATTATACGATAGTGTTGACTGTTCTTGCAATTAAAATTTGACTTGGCAATGATTCACTAAAACTGAATCAATAAAACTGCAGCCTTCTTACAGCCTTTCTGGTCCCCACTTGGCTGCAACATAATGCGAATGGAGGAATGCCTCCAAAAAATCTTTATTTTAGTGTTTTATGTCTGTTACCATGATACTGTGTGCACCTTCATTGTTTTTTACCTCAGCCTGTGGAAAAGCTATTTGAGCTTTGATTCATCATGTGTTTTTCTCTTTAGCACCACCATTATAAAGGTAGAAAACAGATTTTAGAACTTTAGTAGGTTTTTTATATTAACATTATATCAGTTTATAACATTATGAAATACTACTGTTTTTACCATACAATTCACTGGATTAAATTTATCATGCTTTTTTGTCTGTTTTGGGAGTGTAAAACCGAAATTCCTGGTAAGACTGAACACAAAAAACAGACACAATGCAACAAAACAATAAACTTGCTAATATCTGAAGAAACTCAAACTCAACTAAAATACCATGTGCAAAACAAACCTAACTGAACCAAGAAAACTTTAAAGGGTTAGTTCACCCAAAAATGAAAATAATGTCACCCTCATGCATTTTGGTGCGCCAAAAAAACAAAATAACTTATATAGTGATGGCAGATTTCAAAACACTGCTTCATGAAGCTTCAGAGCGTTATGAATCAGCGTGTCGAATCATGATTCGGATCGCGTGTCAAACCGCCAGACAGCTGAAATCACATGACTTTGGCGCTCCGAACCGCTGATTCGACACGCTGATTCATAACGCTCTTAAGCTTCATGAAGCAGTGTTTTGAAATCGGCCATCACTACATAAGTCGTTATTTTGTTTTTTTGCCGCACCAAAAATATTCTCGTCGCTTTATAATATTAATATTGAACCACTGTACTCACATGAACTGATTTAAATATGTTTTTAGTACATTAATGGATCTTGAGATAGGAAATGTCATTGCTGGCTATGGAGGCCTCACTGAGCCATCAGATTTCAACAAAAATATCTTAATTTGTGTTCCGAAGATGAACAAAGGTCTTACAGGTGTGGATTGACATAAGAGTAATAAATGACATTATTTTCATTTTTGGGTGAACTAACCCTTTAAGTTACACATGCCAAACTAACTTAAATGATTTGATTAAAAAAATACAGTAAAAGTCAAACTGTGAAATAGTATTACAATTTAAAATAACTGTTTGCATTTTAAAATATATTAGAAATGTAAGAAACACTATTTTACAAGTTACTACATGGTAATTACAAGTAACTAACCCTAAACCAAACTCTAACCCTATAATAAGTGCATGTAGTTAATTAATATTACTCAGTACTTGAGTAATTACAATGTAACTATGTCATCTTAAAATAAAGTGTAACCAAAATGTATTCCTGTGATGACAAAAGCCATTACTCCAGTCTTGTCACATGATCCTTTAGAAATCATTCTAATATGCAGATTTGCTACTCAAGAAACATTAATGTCGATACAGTTTTTGCTGCTAGATATTTATTTTATTTTATTTTTTGGGGAACGTGATACTTTTTCCAGTAGAAATCTTTTGTAACATTATAAATGTTTTTACTTTCATTAGATTGCTTTAATCCATCCTTGCTGAGTAAAAATATTAATTTATTTAAAAATGCATATCTGACCTTAAACCGTTTTTTTCTAATCTCAACTCACCAAAAAAAAAAAAAACATTCACTCTCCTCATCCCATATAAAGCATGATGTGAACTAGAAATCCCCTGACCAGATTCAGTTAATGATAAAATTACACAACACAAATCAATTATATAAACTTGTTTTACAAATTTAAGCTGACTGCATGTAATGATTTAAAGTTGGAAAAAAATATTCAAGAATTGTGATATTACCTCATTTTAATTAGTTCAAACAAGCAGCAAAATAATTTGACTGAACTGCATAAGTGTGAACATTCTGCTAAACATCTCCATTTGTCTGTGAGTTTAGAACGACATGAGGGTGAGTAAATAATAATTTGAAATTTTGCATGAACTGTGTGTTTAAATATAATAAATTAACTTGTTTTGCTAATTTAATTACAGTGCACTTACCAAATCAAGTATTTTTGCTTATTTTTGTTCAAAACATAACTCTGAAACTGTAACAGACTTTTAAATGCACAATCCCGCATTCTACAATCATTTACAATATAACTCATAGGGAAAGGAATATCTATTTTATTTTCAGTGAAGGACACGCATGATCCATTCACAAACATTCTTAACACATCTTTCATTGTAGGTGCCAACAGCGTGGTTCTCAACCCTGAGCCTGGGGACCCAAAGCACTGCTCATTTGTCTCCCTTATTTACACACGTGATTCAGATCATCAGATCATTAGCAGAGAGCTGCATGAAGTGAACACAGTCTGTCACATAAGGGAGTGCTGTGAGTCCCCAGGAACAGAGTTGAGAACCACTGCGCTTAAAATATCACCAACATTAGTGCAGAGGTCTTCAGCCTTGCTCCTGGGGACCCACTGACCTACAGAGTTTAGCTCCAACCCAAATCAAACAAACCTGAACCAGCTAATCAAGATCTTCAGCTTGAAAATCACAAGCTGATGCAGTTTGTATAAACTTTGCAGGGCAGTTGTTCTCCAGGAGCAGAGTTGAAGACCTCTGCATTAGTGCCATTTACCCTGATGTCAGAAAACACACAAAGACACAGACAGTGTAAATTCTTATTATGGGAGTGTCTTGAATATCAGTCTTCACCTTCAGATCGGAGAGTCATGAACTTGAAATCTGGACATGGCTACTACGTGACATTTTGGCACCAAAACAAAAGGAAAATGAAAAATAAGTGCCTAAACTTCCACACTTAAAAACAAAAAGCAAATACTGAATGTGTTCCAACAAAACATCATAAACTGTTGCTTTTCACATGTAAAAAAGGAATACTGAATTTGCTTTTACAAATATGTGACACGGCAGGCTTGAAGAGCTGAGCTTGGCTGTGCAGGAAGTGAGTAATGAAAAAACAAGACAGCTGGAACGGCAAACACACACTCCACCTGGGGCGACACAATCCCCGTCCCTGTCTGATTCGGTCCGTCAGTCTCTGAGGGCGGTTTGTGTGAGCGTGTCGGTGTCTCACTTGGCTTTGCCGGCGTCCTGTGTCTCTTCCTCCACCACTACAATGGGCAAATTGTGGAATTGACCATTGGCATCCAGCTGTATCTCCCCTGTCTCCTCCGTTTCGCCTTGCACCACCTCCTCGCCTTCTTCCACTACGGTCGCACCACCCCCCGCTTCGTCTCCCTCAAGTTGCAGTTCCATGACACTCACGCTGTGGTCAGCGGTTGCCGGGTCTATCTCAATCAAGGTGGTGTTATCCTGGTTCTCGTCCTCCTGCATGACACTGACGACGCCGTCTTGCATCACAACCGTACCTGCGACCACCTGACTGTCTTGGGCTACACCAGCAGTAGTCACCTTCTGCGTCAACTGGACAAGCTCGACGGGGCTCATGACTGTCCCGAGCTGTGCGTGGTCCTGCATGGCTGTGGCGCCCAGCAACGTGAGCCCAGATGCAGGATGGAGGGCAATGGCTTCGGTTTTTCCATCAGAACCTCCAGCAATTCGCGTGAAGAGCTGCGAGCCTGCGGGTAGAGCATGTAGGGTGACCGTATTAGATGGCTGATTGAGGCCGGCCACTGTAAACGAATGGCCGATGGATGAAAGGGTGATAGGGGAAATGACAGTGAACTGCTGTGGCTGGAGGGTGAGAGGCTGGGCTATGGATGTGCCAAGCACAGTGGTGGAGGCGGGCCGTTGAAGGCGGGGCCGTTTGGGAGCGCGTTTGGCTGGAGGGCTGGAGGGTAGAACCAGACTGCTGAGGACCTGTGATTGAGACGACCAGCTGAGGGACTGCTGCCTCTTCTGCTCTTCTACCTGCTGTTCCAATGCTAAAGAAACACAAGAGACAATTTTACAAAGAATTAAAGCAATAATCTATGTGTTACAATGATTTTAGCATGGCTAACAAGTGCTCTTATTGGCATAATGCAAAGCATTAGTCTCTAAAACCCCCATAAAGTCAGCATGAAATGGAAATTGTGTCACTAACTTTTATATTTTCCATTTAGTCATTTTCACACAAATTATAATTACAAAGGCAGATTATCAGTTAATGAAGGCTTATTCTTTCTTTACGAATCTTTTGTTTTGAATCAGTGATTCGGAGTGTTTATCAAACTGCCAAAGTCACGTGATTTCAGTAAACAAGGCTTTGTTACGTCATAAGTGTTTCGAAATTTCAATGGTTCACGTTACTTTGGCAGTTTGATACATGCTCCGAACCACTGATTCGAAATAAAAGATTCGTAAAGCTTTGAAGCTTCATGAAGCAGTGTTTTGAAATCGCCCATCACTAGATATTGTCAAAAAAAGTTATTTTGTTTTTTTGTTGCACAAAAAGTATTCTCGTCACTTCATAACATTAAGGTTGAACCACTGTAGTCACATGAACTGTTTTAAATACATCTTTAGTAGCTTTCTGGGCATCTGAAATATCTTGCTGTCAATGCAGGCTTCACTGAGCCATTGGATTTTATCAAAAATATCTTAATTTGTGTTCCAAAGATGAACAAAGGTCTTACGGGTGTGGAACGACATGAGGTGAGTAATTAATGACAGAATTAAAATTTTTGGGTGAACTAACCCTTTAAAGGTGCAGTATGTAATATTGACAGCTAGCAGTTGAAATGGGTACTGCAGTCTAAATTCAAAATTAGAGGTGTTGACGATAACCGTGATATTTAAAACATGAAAAATCGATATCGTGTTAATTAAGGGTCTGACAATATATTGTGATAACTGCAATATTTAAAATGAATAATACGCATGATAATATAACATGTAAATAATCCAACGGCAGTACCTGGTTGACATCCCAAAGTACAATAGGTGGCGGTATTGCACCTTAACGCTGCCATCTGCCAAAAAACAGAAGAAGATGCAGCACGCGCAGCTGCTACTGCTGTGCAAAATCATGTCGTCTGATAAGACAGAGGAGATTCTCTACACAGCAGAGCATGTGAGCGAAAACGTTTTTAGTTTCATATTTATCTTTAAATATTAAAGATTTTTTTTTTTTTTATTTATGTTGATTATGAAAAGTGAACAGCATGAGTAAGATAGGATAGCTACATCATAAGATGTGCAATATCAGGAGACATGGAGTGGGTCAGACATGATTTTGACCACTTCATTAAGTTTTGTTTTGTAGAAAGCCTTTACGTTAAAGTGATTTTCGTTTTGTATAAATTGTATCTTAATTTTAATCAATGTTTTATCAACCAATTTGGATTTAATAAATAAGAAGCAAATATTGCAGACAATATAATGGAGGTCGCCGACGCGATCACTTGCATTGCACGGGAACTGGAGCATGTCTCAAAAATGAACCGAAACTCAGTGTATAGGCTGCTTGCCTCACAGACATGAGAAATATATCTATAGAAAGCTTGAAATGTCTACTTTTAAACAAAACAATTCAAAACGAAAAGAAATAGGCTACTCTCTGATTATGTAATCCATATGAAATGTGCATTTAAAATGCAGGTAGAGACATTTAAAATGATTTAACATGAAGAATTAACACACCAATTTGACAGTATATGGTTTGTCTGTGTTCAAGCCATCTTGGTTATTTTCATAAGGAATGAATAATTCTCCACCATACAGTTTGTTAATCTAACTATTTACAGTTAATTATTTTCTAAGATATTTAAAGCTGGCACTTGGCAGTCAATGTAGCTTGCTGCATTGATATGGAATTCAGCTAATGTGTGAAACACACATGTGTATTTCAGCTATTCCAAATGTGTATACATGGCGCATCTAATTTGAATTTATAGGAGGAACTATAGTAGGGTGTTTCATAAACTGTATTAAATTGTGCAATATGTTTTAAATACACTGATAGGAATGATGGGAATTTGTAAAATAAACTAAAGGTAGTTACTTGCTGGGTTCAGAAAAGTGTAGCACCATGCAAAAATGTAACTTGCACGGGACGACAGTTGTGGAACACAGTTTCAGCTTGTCCAACAGGCCACACCAAAAGTTTCATTGTGAAAATGTCCCTACTTCTCTTCTGCCTCTTCACTCACTTGTCAGTGTTCGGAGGACCTGTGTCTGCTCTGGGTCCGTCATTTGCCTTCGAACATTCACAATTTGTTTGATGGAGTCCAGCAGGTTAAAGACTTGTGCCAGGTTGCTTAAAACCGCAATCTCTGCAAGACAGAACATGTGATCACATCTCAAGTACATACAAAAACAAACAACATATTAAGCCACATTCCTCTTTCACCACTGCACCTGAATAACAAAACAACAAAATATATTGACATACTAAATGTGTTTTCATGGATCTCTAATCCTCTATTTAAACTACAAGCTACACCTACGGGGTTAAAATACACCTACGGGGTTAATCTTATGAAGCCTGTCTTTAAAATTAATTTAATTACATTAATTAATTCAATTAAAGTTTTCAAATTGATTGACAGTCCTGGTATAAAGGTTATATTATTTTTTTATTTTTATTATTACATAATATATTTATATTTAAACATTTTTTTTATTTTTTTTCCCAAAAACACTTAATGGTCCTAAAATTAACTGCTGAATAAACTGCTTTTGTGAATAAACAACTTAATTAACTGAAAGCCTGTCTGCTAATCTTCAACAGGTTTGCATTAAACATTCATTTTGGATTGATCTATTTTTGGAGTTCACAATTTGCAAAAAAAAAAAAAAAAATGTTAAGTTTTAATAAGAAAAGCAGTTGACAGTTACACAACTCTTACAGAGAATCGATAAAAGGCAAGGCTATAATGTGATCTTATCAAGGCACACATGATCTAAGCTGATACACTTTCTTTAATAGTAGAGCCATAGAGGTTGATATCGTGCTATTTAAAGCTGGGCACACAATGTGCGATTTTCGTCCGATTTTGAGCCGAATTCTGACTCGTGCGACACTTTTTGAGTCGGGCTGATTTTTATCTGTGTCGTACGTTGTTTGTCCCGCAGTGTTCTTGCAGTGTACGGGGGAACCGAGAGGCGATAAACCTCTCCGACCGGCAATTGGACGGTCAGATAAATTTCTGGCATGTCAGAAATGTTGGTCGCCCCTCGTGAGGATATCGCACAGATGAAGCAGAGCTATGAACCGATTGCCCTAAACTTTGTGTTTTTTCCCCTCACTGTGCCTTCGCGAAAACAGAAATTAAACCATTTCAATAATACAGCAAGAAAAAAGAAGAAAAAAAAATGAAAGGGAGATCTTTAAGTTCTGCAGCTATCAGACTAGCTGCAATTTAGCAAACTGTTGCTTACATCCAGTCCGTTTTGCATAATGGATAAACCATAGGCTATTACCCACGTCTTCCAAGCCACCCTACATATAGGCTATACGGTGCCTATTTTATTAATATATTTGATCATTAATTTACTTGTTTCATTTTTCACTTTCTATTTACTCATTTAGGCTATTTAATATTTACTTAATTTTATAATCACGTGAAATGTGAACCGCTGTCCATCATTTGGCAATTGGTGATAAAGATAAATGTCACGTCGCAAAAAAATGAGAAGATATGTATTTCGTGTTAAACAAGTTGTTTTTGAAGTGAAGCTGCTTTTCATTGACTGATTGCAGTGGTCGGACACATTATAGACTTAATAATTTTAATTATAGGCCTATAATTCATTGTACAAATGTCTTTAAATCATTTTTAATGAGGAGTAAGCTAATCTATCATATCTTTTGTTTTATTATCCTCGCAGCATGTCAGTTGTGCAGTGATGCGCTATGAAATTAGTTTATTGCGGGCCAAATTCATTTTAATATCAATTTAATAATAAAAGTAGGCCTACCCTAATAATAATAATTTAATATATAAATTGGAAATGTTAAATTCTCTTGATATCCATAGCTGGTGCTTTTAACGATATCTCTGAAAACATATGGTCAATCGGCACAATCCAGTAGGCTATGGGGGTTTATCGTGCATATTTCAAATGCATAGTGTGAGCAGTCAAGTCACAGCTCAACCATCAGACCACATAGTGTGTGCACATAAATCATGTGCTTTGGCTTTACATCGCATGCTATCTACTCGTGCAGTGTGAGTTGGTAACCTTTCTGAAATCGCAGTGTATGTCCGCCTTAAGAGTATTTTTCTCCTGAAGGTCTTAATGACCTGGTTCATGTGTGTTTGCTTAGGGTTGGAGCTGAGCTAGATCCATGAACAGGATTGGACAAACCCAGCACAGATCATATTCTGACATACTGACCTGCGTCCTGTAGAGAGCTCTGATCAGTGCGTAGCTGAACTCCTCTCAGCAGACCCAACAGCTCTGAGCGAATATTAGGCACCACCTCCCCCATCATCCCCACCTCAGCGATACCCCTCCAGAAACTCAGTGTCTCATCTAGGGGTCACACACACAGTATAGCATTTTTAACATCTGTGGATGCCAACATCATTAATGTACGGCACTCATGAGTGATGTTTGATGGGCAGTACTGACCACATGTCTTTCTGAATGTTTTATTTGCTGTGTTTACCTGAGATATCAGTTGTGTCCCGTTTCTCTGAGGCTTCTACGGTGGCTGGGCTCCACTCCACAGTACCAATCACATCTTCTTTCTTCTCCTCTACTGTGGTCATCTGACCTCCGTTACCCACAGAAATATGCCCTGCAGGATATATACAATATGTACTGTTATATTGGTACATCTAAATGAAAACCATTAAAGTTTATTTTACTGAAAATAGTGTAGAAAACATCATTTTTCACTGGGCGATATGGCCAAAAATGTTATCACAATATTTTTTCCATATCATACGATATTGATATTTATCACAATATTAATTTACCTGCCATTAATGGGGAAGAACATATTTGTTCGACCTTGAGAATGAACATGTAAACATGTTTGTTCACAATTAAACTCCACAGAGTATCTACCTTTTAAAGGGTTCACCCAGAAATGAAAATTCTGTCATTAATTACTCACCCTCATGTTGTTCCAAACCCGTAAGAGTTTAGTTTATCTTCGGAACACAAATGAAGATCTTTTTGATGAAATCTGAGAGCTCTCTGTTTCTCTATAGACAGCTATGCGACTACCACTTTGACACTTCAAAAAGTTCATAAAGTGATTGTAAAACTAATCTATTTCAATTGAGCCATTTTTCTGGAGAGACATGATCACTTTATACAATGATCACATTGAATTTAGGCTTTTGTTCACATATAAACATTCAACAACACACACATCAGTTGTGGTAAACGGAAGCGTGCGAGAACCAGTGAGGTTCATTCTCGTGTGTCAGTGGTGTAACTTTGTTTTCAAAAAAAGGTGTGGGACAGGAGGGGGGAGGGGGGGAGGGGTGTTGTTGACATAGAACGCGTGATTAATGTGATAGTTTCATCCTTACATCTACTACAATACAATATATTTTAAGTCTCAAGGGTATTTAAATTAATGAATAAATACATAGATCCACTTTAAAACGATAGACATGACATGCTAATCAACTAGAGATGTTTCTTTTGTATTGGATACATTCGTGCCACGAGATGTTTCAAAAAGTAGTGAGGACAATGTCGACCCTGGCAAAAAGTGGTATCCCATCCGTCCCACCCGCAAATTATGCACAGGTCATGTGTTACGCAGAACGTTTGAGGTTCCGAAAGTGGTTTGTTCTCGCACATGAAGCAGGTTTGTTTGAGCTGTTTATGTTCGCTGATCAATGTTTATATGTGAATAAAAGCCTATATTAAATCTGTCCATCATAAAAAGCGATCGAGTTTCTTCAGAAAATTTGGACTAAACCGCTCAATTCATATGGATTAGTTTTAAGATCTCTTTATGAACTTTTTGAAGCATCAAAGTGGTATAGTTGCGTAGCTGTCTATGGAGGGACAGAAAGATTTCAGATTTCAGAAAAGAATGAACGTTTGTGAATGAATGAACGTTCAGATGAACGAAAGTCTTATGGGTTTGGAAAAACATGAGGGTGAGTAATTAATAACAGAATTTTCATTTTTGTGTGAACCTTTAATTTAGGGCCTCATGATTAAAAACAAATTTATATAAACGTATATAACTGATTATATAAACAATTTAATCAAGCTTTTAAAATGCAATGAAATCAAGATATAACAATTAATTTACAACAAAACATATTTTGTCTAATAAGATGCTGCACAACAGAACTATGAATTTAAAACATGGATGAAAAAATATCTTGGTTGTATGATATTCCTTAGAAATAATAATATTATCATTATTACTTTGAGAAGTTCATTTTAGTACAGACAACAGAAGTGATATATTTCTGTCATAATTTTTTGAAGTTAAACCAAACTTTTATTTTGACGGTTTGTTGTGAAGATCTTTCAGTTTTAGATTTTCGGTTTCAGAGTGTATTTGATGGCAGTTTTACTCAAATAAAACGGTGAAACGGCTTGTGAAGTGACTCCTAAAGCAGCTCTGAAGATGAAGTTCATGAATTCATGTCCTCATATATAAAGACGGCAGACGCTGAAAACACCATGAGCGTCACATGTGTGTGAGTTTCTGTATTAGGTGAAACCGTGCCATTCATTCACACAGAGATACGCAAATCACTTATTAGGTACATGCACTGATATACAATGATTTATATCTGCTGCGTGATAGGCTGTTAGATTAATCCATATTGAGTAAAAATGTCCAGAGTTTAACATCGTTATCACCGTGCATTTTATTGCAATCTCAATATGATACTGTTTATCGCCCAGCCCTATTTTGACTAGACTTTTTACTTTTGAATGTAATTGGCAACAGTAGCTGTTCGGTCAAAATGATGGCACTACTTAAATAAGTCCTTTGTCAATTTAAAGGATAAAATAAATCTTGAATATTGAACAAAAAAATTGGAAAATAATCAAAAGCCTGAAAAATATCAAGAAATAATTTTCTAACTATGTCACCCAGCTGTAGTGAGTGTGTGTGTGTAATCTAACCCTGAGCTGTGGTGGGTGTGTTGAGCCCACTTCCGTCCGGTGGGAAGCGTGTGTTGTTTATCAGCAGGTCAAACTTGGTGCTGCGGCAGGTGTTTGTGCAGAGAGTGCTGTGCTGATAGAAATCCAGCTGACCCGAGTCCATCATCTTCCTACATGACACACACAGAGCTTTCAGAGGTTATGACTAATATTCAGTTGAAGAATATTTGTTTTTATTAAAAAATCTAAAGGGGTCAAAGTGGGGAATTTTCATTGGTCTACTGTAACAAATCAGTTTGATATACTGTGAAAACTGTGCAACTTTCAGAAAACACAAAACTCCCAAAAAAGCAAAACTCATGGATCATCTAAAATAATTCATGATAAGAGTCCATCTGGAATAATTCATGATAAGAGTAAAATATAGTAAAAGCTGTCAAAGCTTATGCTGTGTATATGAAAAAAATAAATTATTTTTCATGAAAAAATAATTTGAAGCAGAAAAAAATGGCATATTACAAAGGAGAAAAAAAGGTCACAATTGATATTAGCTGTCTTTAACTACTATGTACTTGCATTAAAAAATGTTAGGTACAACGTACTTATTGTGTTGTATTGTATTGTATTGTTACAACACTTGCTGCTATTAAGGTGGGATATGGGTAAGTTTAGGGACAGGTTTGGTGGTATGGGTATAGGTTTAAGGGTGGGTTAAGGTGTAAGGAAAGGATCAACAGCATAATTATAGATGTAGCTATAGAAATTAATTACAGCTGTAATTAAATGCAGGGTTTTTTTGTTGTTTTTTTTAAACATAAGTACCATGTAAAAACATGTATGTACACAAAAAAAGTGTATTGTATCAAATTATTAATTTAGTAGTTAAAGCCACTTAAAGGGATAGTTCACCCAAAAAATAAAATTATCCTATGGTTTACTCACCCTCAAGCAATCCTATATTCTTTCAGACGAACACAATCTGAGATATATTTAAAAATATCCTGGCTCTACCAAGCTTTATAATGGTAAACTGGTGAACGGGAGTGTGTTTTGAAGCCAAAAATAAATGCATCCATCCATGATAAATATAATCCATACAGCTCCAGGTAGCCTTCTGAAGCGGAGTGATGAGTTTTTGTAAGAAAAATATCCATGTTTAAAAGTTTATAAAGCATAATAACTAGCTTCCGCCAGACGACTGTATGCATACTGCGCAAGTCGACTTGCGGCAAATGAGTAACCCCCTGACGCGACATATGATGTAAGAGTAGCGTAAGCTTAGATGCCTCTCACGGTTCAAACAAATATGGCTGTCAACAAACTCAAGCTCTTCTTCTTTTATATTGAAATCATCTGACATTTCTCTTGAAATTAATCGTTTTAGACTTCTAATTTGTGACCGGTGTTTTGTTTTGCTCAATCTTCTGCGCTTCCACTTTTGTCACTGCATCTTGCGTTGGGTCAGGGGTTACTCTTCCACTGCAAACCGATGCATACGGACGTTTGCCGGAAGGTAGTTATTTTACTTTATAAAGTTTTACATATGGATATTTTCCTTACAAAAACCCATCGCTTCGTTTCAGAAAGCCTTTATTAACCCCTTGAGCCGAATGGATTATTTTTTTATGACTGATGGATGCATTTTTTTTTCATTACCATTATAAAGCTTGGAGGAGCCAGGGTATTTTTAAATATATCTCCGATTGTGTTCATCTGGAAGAAGATAGTCATATACACCTAGGATGGCTTGAGGGTGAGTAAATCATGGGATAATTTTCATTTTTGGGTGAACTAACCCTTTAACTATTTCCCTGCCAAACATGGAATTTTCCGTTATTTATGAGAAAACGCTTCCCTGCCAAACATGGAATTTTCCGGTTCTCCATGTTTTCACTGTTATACACTCGGGGGCGCTAATTTTGTAAAAATTATCAAAAACGCTGGCGCTGACTGGCAACTTTTTTCAAAAACGCTGACAGGGAAAGAGTTAATATAAAGTGGCACCAAAAAATAAAAAACTACTAACACTGATAGCTGACACTGAGGTCTGATCTGAAGAGTCCCAGAATGCTTATTACCTGAGCATAACCCCACCCATTCGGATCGCTCGCTTCCAGTCCTTCAAGGTGGCTTTACCCGACATGTGCACAAACTGTTTTGGACTAATCAACTGGTCCTCATACTGCAGAGAAACAGAGAAAGCCACATTAAAACACATTAACAACTGTTATCTGCAGCATTAAGGTCTCCATGACACCAACCTTCACACATTTCACATTGATTCCTGGGCAGACAAACTTCTTGAATAGAAGGATGGCTTTACTCTCGCCGCATGTAATGGGATAACCAAGCTCCAAATCCTCTCCTTCAGCAGATGCCTCATCTGCACATAACACACACACAACAGTTTATTGTGGGAAAACTTCATAAGGTGTATTTATGACAGAAACTGAAGCGTAATCCGCTGCTTGGAGAGAGCTGATAAATTTGAGCAGACAGACCTTAGAGCATTTTTACAGCTAAGATGCGTTTGCAGGAAACCACAGTGAGATTACTGTCTAATAGTTATTATGTGAATTTAATGACTGTTTTAACTACTTTTTATGAAGAACATATGAATGATACTTGGCTGTGCAAAATCCACTGTCATAATGCAAAGAAGAAAAGTATCACTTATAAGTTTTGGGACATGTTTACCTTGTGTCTCCACTGCCACAACTGCAGCATCTGTCTCACTGTTTTCATCTCCAAGCCTAAAACATAAAACATCCATCTATAACATGTACATCCACATGTATATTCCCAAGAATTAAGCTGTTTTGGTCCTTTGTTTAATATGACAGATGTAAAGTGTTTGCCTATTGCATGCTTGTGTGTTTTGATATACCTAGCTGTCTAGTTTAAGGTCCTCACACCTACCCAGCTGTGATAGGCTGCAGCTGTAGGATCATTTGAGTCTTGCTTTGGTTGTCAGGCTCCACGTCCTCTTCCTCTGTGCTCTTCATCACCACCATGTCCTCCACGGACACAGTGACTTCAGTCTCTGCCATAGCCTGTGCTCTCCTTCAACACTGGGGAATATGAAATACCTTGTGAATATTTTATCTTATACTTAAGATTATTATTATAATAATTGAGTATCAATAATAAGAATTAAGCACCAAATCAGCATATTAGAAGGATTTCTGAAGGATCTGTTTGGTTACTGACATTCTTCCAAATATCTTCCTTTGTGTTCAGCAGAACAAAGAAACTCATACAGGTTTGGAACTATTTGAGGATGAGTAAATGATGACAGAATTTTCATTTTTGGGTAAACTATCCCTTTAAAGGGTTAGTTCACCCAAAAATAAAAATTCTGTCATTTATTACTCACCCTCATGTCCGTTCCACACCCGTAAGACCATTGTTCATCTTCAGAACACAAATTAAGATATTTTTGATAAAACCCGATGGTTCAGTGAGGCCTCTATTGCCAGCAAGATAATTAACACTTTGAGATGCCCAGAAAGGTACTAGAGACATATTTAAAACAGTTCATGTGAGTACAGTGGTTTAACCTTAATATTATAAAGTGACGAGAATACTTTTTGTGCGCCAAAAAAACAAAATAACTTTTCAACAATATCTAGTGATGGCCGATTTCAAAACACTGCTTCATGAAGCTTCAAAGCTTTACAAATCTTTTGTTTCGAATCAGTGATTTGGATCGCGTATCAATATCAAACTGCCAAAGTCATGTGAACTATTGAAATTGTGAAACACTTATGACATAACGAAGCCTCATTTACTGAAATCATGTGACTCTGGCACTCCGAACCACTGATTCGAAACAAAAGCCATTACTAGATAGTTGAAAAGTTTTTTTTTTGGGCACACAAAAAGTATTCTCGTTGGCGTCGCTATATAATATTAAGGTTAAACCATTGTAGTCATATGTACCTTTTTGGACATCTGAAAGTGTTAATTATCTTGCTGGCAATAGAGGCCTCTCTGAACCATCGGATTTCATCAAAACTATCTTAAATTGTGTTCTGAAGATGAACAAAGGTCTTACGGGTGTGGAACGACATGAGGGTGAGTAATTAATGATAAAATTTTCATTTTTGGGTAAACTAACCTTTAAATACAAGGTTCTGGTCTTATAATTCATTTCTTCATTGTTATTCCAAAAAAGTAGTCAATCATATGAATGTGTTACAATGTGCTCCACCTCTTAATCAACAAAAAAACACATAAAACATTGCACATAAACAATGATGACCTAAGTCAAAATGGAAAATGTCAGCTTATAACACCATTGTGGACTTAAACATTTAATGTTTTTATTTTGTTCTTCTTCTCTTTACAGTAATAAATCAAGGCACCAAGAACACTGATCAATGGCAGCCTCAGATTACAAAAATTGTGCATCCAAAATCTCTTGATAGCGATTCCGTAACTGTGTCAGAATATCCTTTCCACAGCTATGCCATTCACAGCAGATGCCCTTTTTAACCTTTCACAACCCCTAACTGGAAGACCCACTAAAGGTGTCAGGATATCTCCATGAGGGTAACTCAGATCTCAGACAGTAATAAACAACAGATTATACAATGGCATCATCTGTTGTAGCATTAATTCAGTATGAACAAGTGAATGTGTACTGTATGATAAGGCCAATCTACAAGCTAGTGTCTAAGAACATAGTATTCAAATAAGGAAAGTGTGCATTCAAATATTTTTTTTACTCCAAGACTAAGCCAGTTAAGTTAAACAAACCTAAAGAAGTGGTCCATTCATGATTAAAATGGCCCGAGACAAAAAATGACTTTACATTGTGAGTATTTCCATATTTAAAAAAACAAACCAATAGAAAACTATAACATATATAATTATTTAAAAAAAAAAAAAAGTTTATATTAACTAAAACTATTAGTTATATTAACCATTTTCAATTAAGAGAACAATTTCTACTGTTGTCGGGATATAGTGTTCTTTTAAACTATATATATATATATATATATATATATATATATATATGAAAGATAAACTAAACTGTGTATATATGTGTGTGTGTGTGTGTATATATATATATATATATATATATATATATATATATATATATATATATATATATATATATATATATATAGGTCAGTTTATCAAAATATTGCTCATCTGTCTAATGAAGGCTGTTAAACGAAGCGATGGCACATGGTGGTACCACGTTTTGATTGAACCCATAGTCGCATACCATGGTATTCTTTAAAGTACGTTGGAGTAAATACCACGGTACATGAATATTGAATTCATACAGTCTCATAGTACTAGTACTTACAATCTGACAGCACCACTGTACCATGACACGACTACCTCTTCTGTTTACCATGCTTACAACAGATTCCGTCAAAATACCATAGTTAGTGACTGGTATTAAGAACCACCTGTGGTCAAAAATGTATTTACCTAAATGAAAAAAGTATTGCGCTGTTTGAAAGAGACTACTCATGCATTTATTAAGATTTAACAGCAGCGACAATAACGGTGGTAACTATCGTATTGTAGGGAAACTGTGTTGGTTGCCATGGTGAATGTTTCTAAGCGACTGCACTTTTAGAAGTGTTGTGTTCTTTGGTTGCTAATTCAGTTAGCATTTTAGCTCTTCATGTTGCGCCATTTCTTTCTCACTCATCTGCTGTTCGTGATGCTAACGTGCTATGCTAACACACACCTTCATTTCACTGCTTGTTTGTTTGTGGGTGAATGCGTGTTTACAAACACACATCCCACTCTCAAACACCTCAAGCGCGGCTAATTCATGAAGCATTCACTGGCCGTACGGGCGGACTGTATCTAAATGACGCGCTGGCGTCGCGCCGCGGTGTTCTGTTCTCATGACGTCTCCCGTGCGGCGGGACGCACACACACAAACGACAAGACGCTCCTCCGCCATTCGTGGGGGCTGCTGCTGCCACCCGAGCCGCGAACACTTCTAGTCGACGTTCTGTCGAAGTTCTCCGCTGTGCAGTCACGTTTAACCGTTACATTTGAGAGGATGAAATGCGCTGGACTGGCCTTACCGTTTAGATCGCGGTCGGTGTCATCCTTACATAGCGAGAGGCTTTGAGTGAACATGCGCAGTTTGTTGAGCTACACTTCCTGCTCAAGCTCGTCCCTGTTCCAGCTCAAGCCATGAGAGACTTTACAGTACACACAGGACTGCTCGTATTAAAATAAACAAGGTTCACGGGATTGCCAGTATCATTTAAAGTAATTGCGATGTTATGGTACAGTTTAAAACTTTATAAAGTCACTGTTTCTATAATAAGTCTGAGGTAAAGCATTTCACCCGCTAAATACTGCTCTCTGCATTTGCTTGTGTGGAGTACAACTTGAAAACATGTTTTTCATTTGAATGGATCTAATGGAGATATTTGTACACTGCTATTAGTATCATTGTTTAAACTTATTAATTCATTCGCCTGGTATCTACAAACACTTGAAAGTCCATTAAATAATAATTACAATAACTGTGGGTTGTATATTCACTTTTGGAGTTTGTTTAAACTGGGCAATAATATACTATTTGGAAATCCACCGAAATATCCATTAAACAATCAAAATTGAGTATCTGGAGTACAATAAGAGTATGCATGCGTTGTATATGAATATGGTAATCATCTGATACAATTGCAGTAATTTCCCAAAGGGTTCTATTTTTGTTTAACACACCACTTAAAAATATTGACAAACGCTATATACAACTAAAATGCTTTATTAAATAAATAAATAAGCTTATAGATAGACAAATACACTAACATAAATAGACGTTTTCTCATATATTACTGTTTTATATAGTTTTATTGTCTTTAACGTTATGAAGATGGAGCGCCAAGAACAACGGTCATTGGCAGCTCCGAGTTTTAAAAATTGTGCATCCGAAATCTCTTGATAGCGATTCCGTAACTGTGTCAGAGAATCCCTTCCACAGCTATGCCATTCACGGCAGATACCCTTTTTAACCTGTCTTGGTTTTTACTGGACCTCACATTCTGGGAGTCAGGGTGTCTCAGCGAGGGTAACATATATACGGCCAGTCAAAACAACGATTAGTTTAAGTATGCTTTACAATTCCCAATTCATTATATACTGTATACTCCGTTGTACAAGATTATAGATATATTTGTTGGTTAATACGCTAAATTAACTCGAAACACAAGTGTAGAAATGTATTCTAACGTGACGCATCATGGGATTGGGGCGGTAACGGTGATGATTGACAAGTACTTTGGCCAATAACATAACTCTGGATGCTTCGTCGGTGTTGTCCGATTGGCTAGTGATTACAAACAATGTTTAAACGAGAAAAATATAATGATTATACACATTAAACATCAAATTAACAATAGCTAACATATCTTAGAGGTAAAAACGTTGTTATTATGAATTCGTTCTACTGTAAATGTCATATTGTGATTGTGTGTGTGAGAGAATGCATAGTCATACAGCAAAGTCTTATCCTTCATTACCCAGGAATAAAATGCTAGAATATTTTTTTGGTCTCCACCCCCTTATCCCTAAACTTACCCATCTCCACCCCCTGGATCTGGATCCAACTCCTCCCACTTTAAATATCCCTAAACCTACCTGTTTCCACCCCCTGAATGTCATGTTCTGCAGAGGAGCTACTGCCAAAATTGGACTAATTTGGACAGTCATGCTAAAAGTGTGTTGTTTTAATAAGGCTAAATTTAAGGCTTTGTGTCAGGGAATAAAAAAAAAAAAAAAATGTGTGTGTATGTGTGTAATAACGACTGCAATCTCATTCCTGGCCCTTTTTGATGTAAAGTCAATGGTGGGAGTTGGAGTCGACTCCGAAAAACCTGGAATCGAACACCCCTAATTGAATGAATCGGTTAAACAGATGGATGTGTCTGTAATCGCCCCTATTCCCTATTATTTGTGGAGGTATTCATTTGTAGTAGTGTGCGAAATCAAAGTGTACCGAGTGCACTCATTCAATCATTCACTTGTTTTCATTCTATATTAGAATGAAACTATATTAGGACTATATTAGGGAATAGTGAATAAGCATATAGGGGGCGATTTGAGATACAACCTATAAAGAAGTATGTGAATTAAAACGCATGCTACTTCAATTTCCTGCCAGTGGTTCAACAAAGTAACCTGCAGAAAGAATAACTGAAAAGTCCACATATACAAATGGTACATTTTCAGAATGGTGAAATCATGCCATATTACACTGCGTGTCTTAAAAAAAAAAAAAAAAAAAAAAAAAAACCTGCAAGAGATTATGAGAACACAGAACTTAATGCTAATTTTATTTAAACATAATGAATCTTATATAATTACCAAATCACAATGCAAATATATTGACAGTTTACAATGCCTGGAGCTTGATGTACATCATTACTATTGGCTTTAGCATTCATTACAGTTGATGTAACATTTAAAATTTACATTTTACTCTGCTCATCCACACAACTGATGAGCCCCTAAAGGCATGTACAGACATGTTTATATGAACAGAATTAACAGTGAGTGGCTGATAGTGGGTGACTAATGAAAGTCCTGCTCTAAAATGTCCTATTCTCTATCTATAATACACAATTATCTTATTTCATTTACACCAGCTATGTAACACCATTGTGATTTATTTCACTGCAACCCATTTTCTAAAAATGAAGTCATAGAGCTGACCACAAGGGGGCGTGTAAAAAGTATTTGGCACCACCATTTTGAAAGATTTGTGGTAAAAATACATTAAAAATGCATTTATCTGTGAAATAGTAAGTGAGGAGCAATGTGCAGTTAAATATGGCATGCGTACATATTTAATTAATGCAGTTACCATAGAAACTAGTCAGATTGTGCAAAACCATTCCGTGGCCACAACACAACAGGAGTGTGGTCACATATTTCGGTCCATTGAGTCAATTTTTTGAATATTTATGTATGTATACATACACACTCCTTTAAATATTACGAATGTAGAACCTAATTTACTCAACTCATCGTAAGTTGAAATATCATGTTCAGAAAGTGATTCCACAAGGCTTTTCACACTGCATTTGGCTATTTTCATGTGTGAACTGTGTTGGTAAATTTAACCTTAAACTCATTCTCAGCATATTAACATATCTCTCTCATCACCATCATTTTCCATCCATGTAAACTCCACAGCTCCCAACTTGTTTAAAATTGTTCACATTTAGCAGATTGGTCAGTAATTTGTCCACAGTCCTTTTCTTTGTGTTCTTGGTGCTTCAAAATCCAATCTGATTTCCCATTCCAATAAACATACAATCAGCCATTGCAATGTCTCAAGAAAAGCAATTGTTACAGCATGTATTATTACACTTTATTAAGAAAAGAACAAAATAAACCCAGTGTCTCATAAGTTCTAATGTTGGATGAGAAAAGAAACCCATGAATGTGTCAATATTATAATTACAACTTTCAATGGATTTAGTTATTTACTCATTTCACAGAAACCTGATTGTCCTACAGCATGTGGTTCAAAAGGAACCAAATCTGTCATTTTTTCTCCCTATTTTTCTGTGCATTTGAGGGGAGGTCAACGTACTTGATCAACTATGTTTAAATACCAACATAGAACATAGAAGATAATGTTTGGGAGAATTTCTTACTTGATCTGTAAAATCAAAAGGTGTGTTCAGTACTATTTTGATGTTCTGCTGACCCAAAGAAGACTTTCCCATACTCTTTCATACAGCTTTCATAATTACATACTGTAAAGAGTATGTGTGGTATGAAAGGAGACGTTACGTTGACCTGCAGTTAAGCCACAAACCTTTTAGCTTCCATCAAAGCATCACCTGACATTGCGCCCTGCTGCTATTTACAATAAATTTAGCACACCCAGTAAAGCCGTTGGCACATGATGGAGCTAAGACACTCAGCTATACTGCATGCAAAATTTCTTTACAGCAGGCATAACTGAAGTCATAACTGAGTGTCTGATATGAGGGTCTTATATCTTTACCTCTACACTGATCTGAAGTGGCCCATGGTCTTTGTTACTCAGAGACTATTGTTTCATATACAGTCAGTTCCTGAGACATGATCCTGGTGTTGGTGAATTCAACCTCCATACAAGTAGATAAAACTAGAATTTTAGTGGTGCTTGTGGGTGGATGCCAAGGCATTGCTATACAGTTATTTTAAAGTATGCCCACCTGCAAGTCTGTATGATGTTCTGGTCTGAAGATATGGCTTGGGTCCCTCCTACAGTGTAAAGGCCCATTGACACCAAGAACCATAACTATAAAAAATTTAAACAAAAGCATCTAATTTCACAAGACGCGTCACTCGCATTATTTTGAATGGGAGAAAGTGCAACGCGCAATATGTCGAAATAAGTCACGCCTTCTAAATAAGAGCCAATCGCCGATTGGTAAAGTCATCGCGTCACTGCAGCGGCCATTAGAAGCTCCGGTTCTATAGAAACAGTCAGACGCTTGCCTCCGAAATGAGGCACAAGAGACACGCATTTAGGACTGCGCATGCGCATTAGCTTGATCCAGCCTGAAAAATACCGGGTTTTTTTTTTTCGTCACGATTCGAGCATATAGAAACAAAATTTATGAGACAGTTGTTGTCAGATTTCATTGGTAATTTCAAATATAAAATTTAATCGAAAGCTTGGCAAACAGCTTTGGGGAATTTGATGTTTCCCTATTCAAAGAGATAGGAGCTGCACTTGAATGCCCGAGGGCCGTTTCAAAGATGGCCGCTGAGTGAAATGACTTGTTTTAAAGGGACTTTGGTATTCACATACTTTAAATCTTCTCTTTTACAGCTTGATGAACATCATTGTGAAGTCACTGAATATCAATGTGACAACCTTCTAGTGATAGTAAGTCATATTTGCTCAAATAATCTGATTTACTTATGCCATTTGTTAAATATGGTATCTATTAATACTTTGTTATATATAAATTATTGTGTTATTTATTGATAGGCTTTGCACAGGCTGGCACAACTGGCTTGCCACCATTAGCCATCAAATCCTTTTGTCCACTCTTTCATCACTGGGCATCATGGGAACTACACTTTGGTGATTCGAATCTTACTTCACAGGTAGGCCTTTCAAAGTTGCCTGTGGAGGAGAGGAATCCAAAGCACATCAACTAGTCATGGGGGTACCTAAAGGGTAAGTGCTAGGACCCCTCATATACATTACTGGGACCTACTATACATGTATTCTCCTACCATTGCTATGTTAATAACACACAGCTTTACTTTTGATTTCAGTTCTTGGACTGACCGGCGGACATCTATGTATGAAAGAACATCACCTGCAACTCAATCTAGCAAAGATAGTACTTCTCGTCTTCTCAGCTGCTCTGATGATTTAGCATAATTTCACCATCCAGCTAGGTTCATCAACAATAACTCCATCCTGATCTGCCAAAAAATCTTTTGGTAATCTTTGATGACCAGCTAACATTCAAGAGACCACATTGCAAAGATCATCCAAGTTTGCACTGCACAACACCAAACAGATCAGGCCATTCCTAACAGAGCATGCAACAAAACTTCTCACCTAGGCCCTTGTCATTTCCAGACTGGACTATTGCAATGCTCTTCTGACTGGACTTCCAACATACACAATCTTCCTATCCTAACCCTATATCCGGGTGGCTGATAACTCATCTCTTCCATGAGCACTTAATAGCATCCTGCTGACTCTTAAAAAAATCTCTTCTATGCTTTCACTATTAAATCCCTCTCTGTTCTAGCTTGTACTATTCTGAACAATGTTTGAGTCTTTGTATTCTTAGCATTTCTTGTGTTTGCCTCCTTAAGATTGATCGCTTGTTGTATTCCTTATTTGTAAGTTGTTTTGGATAAAAGCATCTGCTAAATGAATAAATGTAAACATAAAATTTCAAAGTTCTAAATACAATAACTCATTAACAAACAGCAGATGTTTATTTATCATACTGAATGTTTTGACAGCTATGGATATTTTCTGTTTTTCTAATCTTTTAGGTTGCTTTATAGTAAATAACTGTTTATATCTTATTTTTAAATAAAAACACCTCAAGTTTTGTCTTTTGTCTCTACATATGGGGAACAAAATTGGAAGCATTTCTACCTAATACCTAATTTATAAATATATCCATTTCATTTAAGCTGTATTTGATCAAATTAAGTTGGACCAACTCAATTACATTTTACTGTATAAATCTGGGGGATAGACACCTGCAATTCTAGTACAAACTATACATTTGAGTACAAAGACATTTTTATCGCTCATAACTTCTGGAGAGAAATCGCGCAGACACTGAACATGGATGAAATGTTTTAGTTTGCATTTGTCAGGTGCCTGCATTCGCGCTATCACGCTACATATGAAGTATACTTTAAAAAGGTTATGTGTTTCTGCATACGCTATTCGTGTTGTAAAGTTGATACTTTGGGATTAAGGCGATATGCTAACCAATGGAACCTTATAAGGGACTGTTTTAAAATGCTATACATAAGTAGCAATTTGTACACTTGTTAGCGTGTTGCTAATGATATTGGATAGTAAAAAACACAAACATACATAGCACACACACATTTTGAGTAGAATAGTCCATTTAATTAGATTGATATTTTTTAGTACTGAATGAGATATTCATTATTAACATTTCTTTTGACTTAATCTTGGATGATACATGTGATGCTGCCAAAACACGGTGTCTTAGAAGCAGCAATAATATCTGCTGTCTATTTTTTGGAACAGTCTTTGTGTCAGGAATTCATCTATGATGCACTACAATGCTGTCTATATGGGCAGATTGTGATTACATTATTACGTTGGCAATTATTTCCTGAACTATTACAGTAAATTATTTTGACTTTGTGCACATAATAATGTCCGCAGAAGCTGGGCTGTAACAAACAAAGTGGTACAAAAATGGATCAGAATTGTCTAAATCAGACTAAATTGTCTAAAATTACATTTGCAAATCCAGCGATCAGATATAAAGGAGGTTTAGTCAGGCCTCTTTACCCAGAAATGATGTCTACCAGCCAACAAGTGTCCTCACTATCTCATATCTCATCTTAACCAAAGAATCCAGAAAACCAAAATGGGAGTTTTGTGGCTTTCAGTCCAAGTCTCTTGCTTTAAATGCATCTATATGCTATGTGCACTCCTAAAAACATTTAAAAGACAAAAATATACTGGGGAAAATGTTTTACTGCTACTAGGAAAATGGATCAAACATTTTGATGATATATTTGACCAGTCAAATGCTCTCAAATGTCCGTCTAATACCACCTGCCAACTGACTAGCAAATAGGAAGTAGCAAATTATGGTTCACAGCACTAACATAAAAGCTAAAAGCTAATGGGTATTTTTAAGGACAAGCTATTGTCCAGCTCCAACTATCTGCTTCAATAAGAAATATGTCAACACAGGAAAGAAAACCATGTTGTCAAGCCATTTTATGGGGTCTTTAAATCTGTAAGTGAACGGACATTGTACATCGTAATCACTAGATGTTTTTCTAAATAGTAATGGTACCACAGTAATGATGGTTAAAGGGAAAGGAACAAGCCAAATAAACCTTAATATCTCCAGACAATGTTAAGTACAATGAGACATACAGCTTAAACTAGAATGTAAAAATGTTTAAAAATGTAAAAATGTTATCCACAAGATTGCTGCAAACTTCAAAACATGGGGTGAATTCCAACAATATGAAGCAGGACCTGTCCATGCAAGCCTAAATACTAAACACTTTTGAGTGGCTTGTACCATCAACCTCAGACAGCAACAACAAGGTAAGTGCAGCGGTCCAGGCCCTGAGGCAGTGACCATGATGCGACACATTAGTGAAAGCCGAGGTGAGCAACAACCGACTGATATACAGGTGAGCAATTACAGGTGGATTGTGGAAGTCAGCAGTTGCAGCTTTTTTCTCGCTCCGCCTCCTCCTCGGCTGGATAAAGAACTTTAGCGGTGAGGCCACTCTTGACCCCATCCCAGCCGTCACGCGTGGAGATCTCACCCATCTTCATCAGCTCATAGATGTCCCGTGTGAGCAGCTCGAAAGCACGTTCCACATTGCTGTTGCACTTGGCTGAAGTTTCCACATAGCGAATGCCAAGTTCGGCCGCCAGCTGCTCCGCTTCATCCCGCGTTACCTTGCGGTCGCGGCTCAGGTCACTCTTGTGGCCGATCAGGATGTAGACCATGTGATGAGGCAGGATGTGCTCGCTGACTTCTCGGTGCCATTCCCGCACGTGATCGAAGGTCTTCCTGTTCGTCAGGTCAAAGACTAAGAGCCCACCAACAGAGTTGCGATAGTAGGAAGTGGTGATGGACCTGAGGGGAGGAAGAAGATGATATTTTCAAGGCTCATATGATTACATAGATACACCAAATAATTTCCAGAGATTCTTAGATCCAGACCATTTTAAAGGTATTGAATACAAGTTAAGCTCAATCAAAAAAGTAAGCATAAAGCTCCACCCTTACATCTAACTATCAGTGAGGCATATGTAGAAAAAAAAGTATGAATGGGATCATGAAAATTCATACAAATTAGCCATCATATATATATATATGTATATATATATATATATATATATATATATATATAAAACGGTTAGTTCCTGTTCTTGATTCTGATTGGTCAAAAGCTGTGTATTTATTTTTGTGCTTCACCCAACGGTTCTGTGTATCACTACATAACACCCTTAACAACCATTCTTAGCAACTGTAAACTGAATTGAAGCTAACTGTATTATGTAGAACTAGAAGAGTATTGTAAGAAAGAGGTTAATTGAGCGAGTTTATTGCCTGCATTCAGATTTAGCATTTTCCTTCAGGTCAGTCCTATGTTCATAATAAAAAACCTGTTTAAATGTCCGATGTATTATCTTGTCCTTTTAACAGTTAAGGGGTTTTCCCGTGACTGATGGCGCTAGTCGACTCAGTCGTGCCTAACAACGCCCTTCAGCCGTGACTTATTCATGATACAGCACAGCCTCTCTCTCTCTCTCTCTCTCTCTCTATATATATATATATCAAAACATAAAATAGATGAGATTGTGTTTGAAAGGTGAAGCTCTTGAAGAATATTATAACATCACTTAGGCCTACATCAATTCTTCTGGCATACTGTTTGAGCTGTATATATATACAGTGGGTACGGAAAGTATTCAGACCCCCTTAAATCTTTCACTCTTTGTTATATTGCAGCCATTTGCTAAAATCATTTCAGTTCATTTTTTTCCTCATTAATGTACACACAGCACCCCATATTGACAGAAAAACACAGAATTGTTGACATTTTTGCAGATTTATTAAAAAAGAAAAACTGAAATATCACATGGTCCTAAGTATTCGGGGCTTTATAGCAGAGTGGCCCGACAGAAGCCTCTCCTCAGTGCAAGACACATGAAAGCCCGCATAGAGTTTGCTAAAAAACACCTGAAGGACTCCAAGATGGTGAGAAATAAGATTCTCTGGTCTGATGAGACCAAGATAGAACTTTTTGGCCTTAATTCTAAGCGGTATGTGTGGAGAAAACCAGGCACTGCTCATCACCTGTCCAATACAGTCCCAACAGTGAAGCATGGTGGCAGTATCATGCTGTGGGGGTGTTTTTCAGCTGCAGGGACAGGACGACTGGTTGCAATCGAGGGAAAGATGAATGCGGCCAAGTACAGGGATATCCTGGACGAAAACCTTCTCCAGAGTGCTCAGGACCTCAGACTGGGCCGAAGGTTTACCCTCCAACAAGACAATGACCCTAAGCACACAGCTAAAATAACGAAGGAGTGGCTTCACAACAACTCCGTGACTGTTCTTGAATGGCCCAGCCAGAGCCCTGACTTAAACCCAATTGAGCATCTCTGGAGAGACCTAAAAATGGCTGTCCACCAACGTTTACCATCCAACCTGACAGAACTGGAGAGGATCTGCAAGGAGGAATGGCAGAGGATCCCCAAATCCAGGTGTGAAAAACTTGTTGCATCTTTCCCAAAAAGACTCATGGCTGTATTAGATCAAAAGGGTGCTTCTACTAAATACTGAGCAAAGGGTCTGAATACTTAGGACCATGTGATATTTCAGTTTTTCATTTTTAATAAATCTGCAAAAATGTCAACAATTCTGTGTTTTTCTGTCAATATGGGGTGCTGTGTGTACATTAATGAGGAAAAAAAATGAACTTAAATGATTTTAGCAGATACTGCAATATAACAAAGAGTGGAAAATTTAAGGGAGTCTGAATACTTTCCGTACCCACTGTATATATATATTAGTTGTTATCGAATCCAGAATATTCCTTTAATACCCAATGTGTTGCTTTAATCATTTAACCTGATACATCGTAAGAAATACCTGGTGATACATCTGAAACCAGAAACCATTGAGGTTTAATGGTTTAATTAATTGTGTAATATATTTAACTTATAGCTACCTAGCGGACATCTGAATTGAAGGATGGATTTTGCATATTCATATTTAAGGATAGATTTTGCAAGATGTAATATCCAAATAACAGAAAATTGTTGAAAAATCAAGTAATATGAAAAATCAAGTAATTTATAAGTTACATCAAAGTTACATTTACAAAAATTCACTATTGGAATAATCCCTTACACAAGACACAAAATCGTATCAGGACTAGCATACAGCTTTAAAGGGATAGTTCACGCAAAAATGTAATTTCTGTCATTAAGTACTCACCCTCATGTCATTCCACACCCGTAAGACCTTGTTCATCTTTGGAACACAAATGAAGATATTTTTGATGAAATCTGAGCGGTATATGACTCGTCCATAGACAGAAATATAATCATCACTTTCAAGGTCCAGAAAGGTACTAAAGACATTTTTAAAACAGTCGATGTGACTGCAGTGGTTCAACCTTAATTTTATGAAGAGACAAGAATACTTTTTGTGCGCAAAAACAAAACAAAAAACACTTTATTCAACAATCCCTTCTCTTTCCTGTCATTATCCTTACATAGTTGACGTAGTAAGCATAGTAAAGGCTTTCGTGTTTACATCCGAATGCCGGCTCAGTATTGGCCAAAGCTGATCACGTGAGCAGCACGATACACGCGTGTAATGCTGACGCAGGAGTTGGGCAGCCGGCCAGAGTCGGCGTTCTGACGTAGAACCTGGAAGCACTGGAAGTAAAAATCGTATAAGAATGACACAGAAGAGAAGATATTGTTGAAAAAAGTCGTTATTTTTGTTTTGTTTTTTTACACAAAAAGTATTCTCTCGCTCCATAAAATTAAGTTTGAACCACTGCAGTCACGTAGACCGTTTTAACAATGTCTTTTCTACCTTTCTGGACCTTAACAAGTGGTGATTATATTGTTGTCTATGGACAAGTCATACTTCTCGGATTTCATCAAAAATATCTTAATTTGTGTTCTGAAGATGAACGAAGGTCTTATGGGTGTGGAACGACATGAGGGTGAGTAATTAATGACAGAAGTTTCATTTTTGGGTGAAATAACCCTTTAAAACTGCAAAAAGGGTGTTCAGTGAGGCACTGAGGCTAGAAATGTATTCCTTATTTATTTGTCCTTATTTCAATTGTCTCTTCCACTTTTCACTGTGTGGCAATGGCACACATTCAAGCAGTGTGACTTTCTAGTCTATATAAATCTGCAGTTTCTTTTTTCTAGGTGTCTGTACTATGGTGTACTAAAATATTTTAATTATACATTTAATGCTAGTAGATCATATACCTGAAAGGATGTTGAGCAGAGACCCTGTGTGTCCATTTGTGCATACACTGTTCCATGATATTGTATGGAAATCAAGTGGGGAGTCTGATCATTCAGAATACATTTATAAAAACAAGAAAGGCTTTTGTGGAGGTTGATTTTTAAATTTCATGAATGGTCCTATAAAGTACTGAGGGTGGATGTTTGTGCTTCCCTGAAGGCAAGTGGTGCTTCAAAACTAGGGCAAGCTGATCAGAGACATCAGGCTCTGAGCCCAGTGACAGAACTAAACCAAACATGCTCAGTAATGAATCCAAACAGGTGAGGCATATGACATTAAAAAATAAATCAATGAGATGAGCCAGTCATAAACAGTCTGGTAGGCCTGTGAATGTCTGCCTGAACTGTATTACGCGGAACCCACCAGGTAAATGATATAACAGGCATATACATTAAGGTAGAATGATATATTACAGTAAAAATACTGATATAAAGGACTAACCTAGAACATAACCCTGCTCTACACAATATTACACAACCAATGACATCGCATGGATACCTGCCGTCATTCTGTGTGATAAAATCATATAACGTTAGTGATGTAGGCTACGCATTCAATCCATATCACTGTGTATGGAGACATAGCCAGCAGACAGAACATAACAATAATAATAAATAGAGAACTAACCTGAATCTCTCTTGTCCGGCTGTATCCCATAGCTGTAGTTTGATTTTAACCCCGGGTTCGATGTCTAGTGAACGGGCGTAGAAATCCACACCGACCGTAGGATCCGCTACATCGCTGTATATGCCATCCGTGAACCTCTTGAGCAAAGATGATTTGCCCACCGTCGAGTCCCCCAGCAAAATGATCCTGAACTGGTATTGCCATAAAATATCCATGGCATGGCGAGTCGGGAGCTCCAGCCACAGGCTCAAAGACAAAGCAGGAGCGCTAACGGTGTTTACATTGAGTGTATGGAGCGAAGCGGCGGGGGCGGTGAGGTGGATGTGCTGCAGTCATGTGATGCACTCATTCTCACATCTCAGTTCTAACTAATGTGTAACTACAGCAAATGAACTGAATTACTTTAATTTGAGGACTGGAGGAAGCGAAACCTGTTTTGCGACATAAGCGTTTTTCCTTACACATTATTATATAATGTTGCTAATAAACAGGCCTACTACGCCTGTATTTATAAGTTTATATAATATTCATAAATATTTATGTTCTTATAAACCAATAAGCCACGAAAACAGTGCCATACAATGATTTTACTACGAGTAAACAGGACGTGAATAAGAGTGAAGGGTAAAGTCCCTGTAACTCAAGACCTCGCGGTTTATTGCCTGTATAAAATAGCAATATGATAAAAGCACCAGTGTTCAATAATCAATTTTATATATATTTAATAATACTCGGAGTAAATAATTGATACCAAAAATATAGTAAGGATAGTTTTTAGGAAGTTCAATCTTATTAATAGCCACTGGCATAACAGTTTTTTTTTTTTTTTTTTTTTTTTTTTGCATTTGCATTTGTAAAATTTTGTATTTGTGGTTACTGGTTAGTGAAGATTATTAGCCGGTGATCTTGCCTCGGTCCAAGCGGAGGCTGTACAGGCTCTGTCCATGGTGCTGAAATAGTGACACCGAGGCAGCCGGGGGATTCCTCAAACAACTCAAGAAACTAAGGACCCAAAATATGCTTGTAATTAGCCTGCAATTTAAAAAGAAAAGCGCTCAATGAGACTATCTTAATCATCTGACCGGTAGCGTATCCCACTAATCCTGGTCACGGATTCTCTCGCTACGAATTCCTGCATGGTATAATCTGTAAACAGATAGAATTAGTAGCCTAGTTTAATATTTTTTATTTATTTTTTGCTGCATAGTTTATTTGAGCTAAGATCATAATATGTAGTAGTTGTGTAAAAGCAAGTTCTTGTTAGAGCACGATTTTAACAACAACAACAACATGAGAATGACTTTATTACTTCGTTTTATATAAATATATTTTTAGGTATAAATATATTTCACAATAAAAACATTCAGTTGGTTAAATAAAAGAGAGTCTTCAGTTATCAAAATGGCCTATTATGTCCTCCGTAACTCCTTTTATTTCAGAATCAGAAATACAAATCCCATCAAGCTTTGCGAGCGAGCCACCTCATTCAACCAATCAGCGATGAGCCCGTTCACCAATCAGCGTTAAGTTTCTCTGTATAAAATAACGCGTCACATTTTCAACTTCCTTCTTCCACCCGCTTTCTCAAAGAATGGAGGTGAGTTTTCTTCAATCTTGAAACATCGAAAATGATGTAGTGTATTTCATTAGCTAGTTTTCAAAAAAAGTTTGTTTGGTTGTTATACCACTGTTTTGGTTGTGAATTATTGCAGTTCATCGTAAAATAATTTGATGTTTAGAAGTAATCAGGATGTAGTGCGAAACCGCGCGGTCAGGGCTGGACTCGGATGAAGTAGTTTTATAATTTCTTACTAATAAAAGTTTACTTATTTCTAGATTTTTATGGCGCTTTTTAAAGTAACAACTTGGTTTTGTGACTCAGTGCAACGTTATATGCAGACTAGTTTACAAAGCGGCGCCATTTTAGGCTATATTTGTACGTTAGTTTTATACCTGGCAAGTTTATACCTAATGCGGTTAATATTTCTTTCTAACACGTTACTATTTCTAGATGCATCCATACTTGGCTTATATATATCTGCTGCCCGTTTATTGTTTGCCTATTAATTCATGCAAGTCATATGTGTGTATATATATATATATATATATATATATATATATATATATATATATATATATATATATATATATATATATATATTAGTATGTATGTATATGTGTGGGGTTTTTTTTCTTCACGAGGTTCCACCGCACTCACTACTGCATAGATATCGGTTTAACTTTAATATGGTTTTACAGTTACACAAGTAAGAACTTATTTTTAGCGGTTATCGGATACTAATTAAACTAAACTTGCAGCTGAGAAATTGCCGCCGGCTCATGCACCTTAAATTATGGTGTTGTTGAAATTTGCTGTTCACGGCCCTGATCGAAGCCGCTCTTGTTCATCTATAGCAGGTGTGGTCAAACAGGAGCCGATAGCAACACTTTTACCGACGGTCGCTGTACAGTTCACCTGTATCTGTCTCAGCAACATTAAGGAAAAGGACAACTGAAACGTGTGTTCGTGGATGTCCTATTTTGTGTAGCCTTGCCTAAGTTACTTTTTCATGCAGGTTGGATGGTGCAAAATAACATGACCCTGTTCTCGGATGGATGAAATGTCCTGCCATCATAATGCTGAGATGGGCTGAGTGAAACTTGGGTAAAAGGTTGGTTTCTGTTTTAGGTTTTCCGTTTTCATGTTGGCTATGATGACAAACTTGCCCTCTCTGAGAGAGCAGCTCTATTATGACAATTACAATTAAAGTTCTGAGCCAGCTTTTACTGCCCTAGTTGCTCCGTTATAATTTAGTCCCTGTTTGGCTTTAATGTTATTTTGTCTTTCAGAAGGTGCAGTGCTGCAAGTGAGATGCTAATTGTGGATCCGTAAACTGTAAGTTAATTGTCAATGTGGTCCATTTGCATGTTTTCTGAGAATCCATACTCTCTGGGGCTTTCACACGTTTGCCATGGTCTGAGCCCGGTGCGTTTTTTTTTTTTTTTTTTTTTTTTTGTGTTCCTGGTGATACCTGCAGAGTTAGTCTGGTTTTACATTCAAACTGATTCTATTGAACCCTGGTTCGTTTGCGTTCATCTCGTGTCATTACAGACGTGCACGGCGCATGATAGAAAACACAACACGAGTCAAATTTTTTTTGTTTTGTTTATTAATTTGGTGACATGTGCAGCAGAGTAAACGACACTTGTTTTCTGTATGTGTGCCGCATGTAGACTGTTTTCCACTGCTTGCAGCCTATTTTGAGAAGACCGCAAGTGCAATCAGTGGCAAACAAATGGCAATCAGCAGAGCGCGAATACGCTGCAGGCTCACTCCTGCTCGAATCCAAGGTGAATTAACACTTACATGTCACGGCCCTGATCGAAGCCGCTCTTGTTCATCTATAGCAGGTGTGGTCAAACAGGAGCCTATAGCAACACTTTTACCGACGGTCGCTGTACAGTTCACCTGTATCTGTCTCAGCAACATTAAGGAAAAGGACAACTGAAACGTGTTTTCATGGATGTCCTATTTTGTGTAGCCCTGCCTAAGTGTTACTTTTTCATGCAGGTTTGATAGTGTGAAATAAGATGGCGATGTTCTTGGATGGATGAAATGAAGGTGCAGTGCTGCTGGTGAGAAGATGCTCATTGTGGGTCAGCGTGCCGGTAAGTTCATTGTCATTATGGTCCATTTGCACGTTTTGAGAATCTGTGCTATCAGTGTGCACCAGATTGTTCAACTACGTGCTAAATAAATGGGGAGACTTTGACCTCCTGTCTGCTGGTGTCTGTGTAGGTCACTCTACTGTCCAACATTCAGCACTAGCTGCTGATGTGTTTCTTGCATGGCGATTTGATTTTCTGTGGCTTGTGTTAATAGTTTTTCCTCTTTAAGGTGCTGATGACTGGTGGTAATGGTGGTGCAAGTGCAGGTAAGTTGCTATTGGCTTTTGATAGGGTAATTGATTCCTGATCAGTGATGATTGCTTTTCATAGTGACTGCTGGATGAAACTTGCGGATATGGGGCTGAGATCAGTGCTTGTGAAAATGGTCTCTGTATGTGTTAAGGCTTATTGTATCGCCTGTTTGTGTTAATGGTTTCTCCTCTTTAAGGTGCTGATGACTGGTGGTAATGGTGGTGCAAGTGCAGGTGAGTTGCTATTGGCTTTTGATAATGTAATTGACTCCTGATCAGTGATGATTGCTTTTCATAGTGACTGCTGGATGAAACTTGCGGATATGGGGCTGAGATCAGTACTTGTGAAAATGGTCTCTGTATGTGTTAAGGCTTATTGCACTGCCTGTTTGTGTTAATGGTTTCTCCTCTTTAAGGTGCTGATGACTGGTGGTAATGGTGGTGCAAGTGCAGGTGAGTTGCTATTGGCTTTTGATAATGTAATTGATTCCTGATCAGTGATGATTGCTTTTCATAGTGACTGCTGGATGAAACTTACGGATATGGGGCTGAGATCAGTACTTGTGAGAACTTTGTGTCTTTTGTGTATGTGTAATGGCTTATTGTGTTGTCTGTTTTGTTCTTTAGGTGATCAGAAGCTCTTGACCAGCAGGTGGAATTTCAAGTGTTTACATAGGTGGTGCAAGTCAAACCTAATCTTGAAGTGTAAATTGTTCATAACTTCTGGCTTTCTTTTCCCTTCCTCAATAAACTTAAGCACTTAGTGCTTTTTGGGACAATCCTTGGCTTTTGCAAAATCTTTCTCAGTAGTGTATAGAATACCTGCATTTATTTATACTTTAAAGAGTTACAAATGGGTTTATAGAAACTTGACAAGTGTAGAATACAAGTTCATATCGATGTTAATCGATTTAAGAAAAACTTACCTAAAGTAACTTTGTACTGTAGTTGTGATAAATTTAAGTGTAAAACTTTATTTAACAGTTAGCATTACATGTACAGACAAGATGAAATGACAGTTTAAAACAAGCAGCTTATCCTGTTAAACTCCACTGACTGTTGAAACCGAATAACTTAACCACCCATTTACCAAAAAGCAGAGGATAAATTTAAAGCTTGTCTGGGAATGTTGTCTACAGATATCATGTAACATACCATTAACTGATTTATTCCTGAGCAATTGAACATAGTTTAAAATCTGCAATCTCTGAGTCTGGAGAACTGCTGCCACTTCCATCACTGTATGTGTCTCTGTGAATAAAAAAACAACTTTCATTTGGTATCATGCAAAGCTTGTCAAATGGCCACTGCTTAGAGGTTCCAACAGCTGTTAAAATAATGATTTACAGCTTCAAGATGTTTTATGAGGTCTCTTTTTCCAGAGACCACACCCAGTTTTTATTGACACATCTTAGGATGACATTGGGCAGGATAAATTTTGCTGCTTAGGGAACATCATACCGTGGCGACAGTCGACAACCTTTCTGGACATAACCTGGAAGCCTCCCTGCAGCAGCCAACAGCAGGCCAAAGTATGGTGGAGATGGTTTTATGGGTCTGGATGTGAATTCTGGGTGATACTGGACACCAACAAAATATGGGTGATCTGAAACAAAAAATGTCAAACTGAAGAATTCCATAGCCAAAAAGAATTGAGCACTTTCTTACTACTGAAAAATGTATTTCGGGTCTATGGACAATGAGGCATGTTGTCAATTACTGCAGAAATTTAAGTCACATTTAATTAACAAGTAACAAATTGCTAAGAGTGTTTCCTTTTAGTGGTGATACCACTGCTTAATTTACAAGACTCTTAAAATTACTGGTCATGACAGGATTTAAATATAATGTTAACAAGGGCGTGTTCACATTTGTATTTCGGTTCTATTGGTTGTTTTAGGGTGTCTCAATCAGCTACCATCAATCAGTATACTGTGTACGCAAATTCGGGCACTGGTAAAGACAGTAAAGGATGTTGGTTCACTACACATTGGGACACTTGTGATTCTATTTCCGGCGACGTGACAACATTGTACAACATCAATACTGGTATTTATGAACAACAGCAGAGCTGATATCTTTCTGACATTACTTGTAATGTTATTTAAAGTGTGTTATGACAAATTCTTTGCTTGTTACATAAACGTGCAACAATTCAGCCGTAAATAAATTATAAATGTTTGCTAAATTATGTTCGTTACCTGTCTAGCGATTGTATGTTTATGCTGAAATATAATAAAATGATGGTTTATATTTTTAAAAACCATTTATCGTGCGTCGTTATGTGTAGTGAGCAGGCTCACGTGGTTTAAGTTTCGCGCTTCAGAACTTCAGTTTAGGGAGCATCGATGCACATTGGTTTTCACGGCGCATTGTGGGATTTTTCATGGCGCAAATGTTTTATTGTCCTGGTAGGATTCTGCGATTGAGACTGCCCTTAAAATGGCTGACTCCCTGACTACTGAACTAGGGAGCTGACTGAGACACACCCTTAGTCTTGATCAAAAAAGAAAATGATACATTTAGTCCTGGTTCGCTTAACTTTCACACTGCCATTTTTAACACCTAAAATTCAAAACAACCACCCCAAAAACAAACAAAAAAAACGTTTTATGACATTGTGACAGAACTTACCGAACATCCAAAACAATGCTGTGGGCTGGGCTAAATGTGCTTGTTGTGTGTGCGTACACATGATGGTACTTTACACATTTTATAAGCTCTTCGTGAGATCTCAGCTGGAAAAGGAGTCAAAACAGTGCCAGGGAAGATCTGCTGCAATAAGATGGTGTTTCCAACACCTGTAATGGGTAACTTAGCTCCTATTACGAGAAAAAACAGGTGTGCATTCTGTTTCGGGGTCACAACTTGTGACGTCATGTCCTGTTCTTGTTTTGTTTAGATGTCTTTCGTAAGTATTGGGTTCATATTTCAGTCTAACCGGACCAGAGTTGATTTGGACGCAGACCAAAACCCATCTTTTCAAGGTTCTTGGTCTGCTTATCTGGTGGGCAACAAGGTTCGGATGGTAGCGTTTGCACTTATTCAAATGAACCGCACTAACAAAGCAAACACACCAGTTTGTTTTAATCTAACTAAACCTGCTGAGTGTGAACACGCCATAAGCGATTACACTATTCTCACAACAACAAAAATATGACTGGCGAATATGCTTTCAAAATAGTGTCCATTTCAAATCATCTTGTCATATTTGCGTTTGTCCTGTGTTCTCTCACGTACCATCCAGCTCTATGATCTCCATTCTCTCTCCCTCCACATCCTGACCCACAAAATGGAAGCCCTTGTCCTCAAAATGCTGCTTCAGCTCTGGGTTCACCTGCTCAGACAAAAGGAATAATACTGGATTCATGCATGCTACTAAGATAATACAAATATTTTTTTACCTTTATTAGGTATGCTAACATGCACTAAGTTCCATCAATCAGAATCCAATCTGATTTCAGATTCTGAAAGTTCTATTCATACAAACCCTAAACATTGCAATCTGATTCACATATGTTTACATATGCATTACAAGATTTCTGAACAAAACTTCAGCGCATACACAAGGTTAAGTTGCCACCTTCAGAAGCAGAGAAAGCTGCCATGATAATGTCACCAGAGCTACCTTGAGTATAATTGCTGTTTTTGCCTTGAAATATATAAAAAGAAAGCTGACGTGTCAGAAGAGCTTTTTAGTAAATATTTAGTAAACATTCAATCTAATTTTCTGACCAGGGGCCCATTTTAATAAGGAGGTTCAACCAACTTTGAGTTTACTTACTCTGAGATGGGAAACTCAAGAGTTGATTGAACAAACTCAATTTAACTGTTCTGAAACCGAAAACTAAGACTAAGTGCATGCACCACTACCATGAAAAGCCATGATCAATGGAGCTCCAATATTACTATTCACTATGGCAACAGCATCCGTCAAAAAGATGTCTGCATACTTCCAAGTCAATACAAGTTTAATTCTTAATCACTGTTATACAGTAGTCAACATTTTAAGTGGATCAAAAAAGTTAAAAATTGTCCTAAGAATAAGTTTTAGGAGAACTTTGATAAAAGGTTTTGATCCACTTCAAATGTTGACTACTGTAATAAGTTATAATAGGTGAAAACTGGCAGAACGGTAAGTTATTGAACTAATATTGACTTTCATGGTATCCCACGGGCAAAATAAATAAATTAAAGTGCATTTTTCTTGTTTTGCTAATCTGCCAATGGGGGTAGAAAAATAAGGTAGCGGCTATTTACACCAAGTGGAAATAGCACATTTTCTTAGCGACAGATGCTATTTACACAGCTATATATTCTATTTACCATGTAAAAGTAGCAGTTCTTTGCAATAAGTGTAAATAGTAATTAGATGCTATTTATACTTTATATTGGCAGATACATAGTATTTGCACCTCAGTTGTTGTACATTAACAGGATGCAATAATAACATGCAGTGTAAATGATTATATTTATTAAAATTATAAATCCTTTTATTATTATTATTAACCACTCGTTAGGCAATTTACTTCAACTTTTAGAATATTTTCTTCACTTTTATTGAAAATAAACGCCTTTCTGATGCCTTCCAACCAGGGGTGCGTTTCCCAAAGCTAACCATCATCGCAAGTTCCATTGTTACCAATAGAATTCAATGGAACTTGGGACCATAGTTGGCTAACGATGCTTTTGGGAAATGCACCCCAGGTTAGGTTCACAGAATAAGTTACCATGGTAACTGACTCTGAGTACAAGTTACCTCCCTTTCAGTAACGGGCTTGACTTACCCTTCTTTCTCAGGTTTGACATGCCTCCCATTCTGAAATGGAAAACCTAGAGTTTCCCTCATTTCAGGGTTAACATACTCAGTTTTCACATAACAGGCCTCAGTTTGTAAGACATGATAAGTAAATTAACATTTGCAAGTTTGAAATGTATGTAAACATACGCATCACGGCATTGCGCCTGATATTTTCAATCCGATTGAGAAAATAGCTTCAAATGTTTACATGCTTTTTTTTTTTTTTTTTTTTAGGTGTTCAGCCTGTTCAGTCTGATTGAGCCATTAATCTGATTATAAACAGCTACTGATGGAAAAAAAGCTGTTATATAGCAAGCAAAATGCCTGAAGTGAAAACAGAGACGATGCAAACCCATCAAATGTTTTACTGAAACTGACATTTTGAACTGATTTACAGAAATAAATCGACTTACCATATCTAACAACATATTTGAAGAGGACTTAAAGAAAACAAATCATATTAAAGCGAAAAAAATCAAGTCTAAATAAATTTCAAGAGATTGCTTAATATATACCACTAGCAAAATCATGACGGATTTAGTGTGAATACTCCCACAATCTTATACACTATAAACATTGTACATGTAAAACCATTTAAAAGGCTTTTTAAGTAGAGATTTTGTACCTCAAAGCGATGCCTGTGTCTTTCCTCTACATAATCTACGTCTCCGTAAAGTTTTCCTGTGAGAGAAAACAAAATTAGCGATTTCATGCATTAAAACATTAAATCATGCATTCAATTTCATCAATATGGTATTACAGTTGGTGAAATGCACTTACTAAGTATGCTGTTTTTGGTTTTGAAAATAGTTCGCCTTTTCCCCAACCGCATAGTTCCGCCCATTTGTCCTGGATTGTGCTCAGGCATGTCAATCACCTGTGAGATTAATGTTTTTAAATCGCTCTAGTTCTATCTGCTCTATTGCTTATGATCCAAAATGAACCAGAAATCCACATTTCAACTCACCACAGGATATTTTGTTTCTGGGTCAAATTCAGTGGAGTTAGCATCTAGGTAAAACAGAAGAATCACACATTATTCAGCACGGCTTGGTGAATTGAGTCGTAAGTACGACATTATTTTGTGAAGGAAGAACTTGCCTGTCCAATCCAACATGTTCCTAGCAAATTCACACACAGCTAGCTGCATCCCCAAACACACACCTGAAAGATGAATAGTACGGTTGTGTTACATTCACAGCCGCTGCAGGATATTGGAGTTTAAATTCATTTTAAATAGGTCCTACCCAAGAAAGGCTTCTTCTGTCTCCTGGCCCACTTGATGGCTTGAATCTTGCCCTCTGTCCCTCGTACTCCAAAACCTCCAGGTACTAAAATACCACTGATGGCATGAGACAGCAGCAATAAAATTAGTAAAACTGCATCAGGATAACTGGCAAAATTAAGTTCTTTAACTGTTTTTGAATTATCCTCAATAAAGAAACAGTTCTTAGTATCCTCTTACTAAGCAGAATAGATGTGAATGATGTTAAAATGTGTAAAATCAGCCATGTAAATGAAGTCATTGTATTTGGAAGCATTACTCACTCCGCACTGCAGAGTTTCTGCCAGGCCTCATGGTATTTCACCGGCTCTTCCTGTAATGTACTGGGCTCCAAATCAGCAGAGTCAACATACTAGAGAAAGAAACAAGAAGAAGAGACAAAGATTTATTGATACAATTGTATATAGTTTTTAACAGTATTTAAAGATGAACTATTCTTTAAAGGTCACCTATTATGCCAAATCCACTTTTACAAGGTGTTTGGATATAAATGCGTGTTGGCAGTGTGAGAACACAACCACCTCACAATAAATAAAAATCCACCCACTACTTTTTTAAAAATCCCCATTAAACCAAAGCAGTCTCATTAGACAAGCTGTTATGTGACGTCACATTACTCATGCCCATGGCTACTGACAGACAGTCCTGTATTACCATAGTTTCTGCCCTCAGCGAGCTGTATGCTGTCCGCCATTTTCTCCGCGGTCGAGCAGCTGTAGCGACAACAATGTCTGGTAAGTAATTGAGTTGTTTTGTTGTTGGATATAGGAGTGAACATAATCTTTATTTACTGACATCTGAGCCGCTGAACGCAGTGGATTAACGGTTAGTTTTATTTTTGAACACAGATCTATATACACATACAATTTCTGTAACGTTGCCTGCTCTTTACGTTCACAGACATAACGGACTGTGTTTATGTGAACTGTGTGTTTTTGACAGAACCTTGTGTGTTTGACAGTTTAAACAAAACAAAAAAAATGTGAAAGAAGTTACTCATGAGACTTGACGTCTGACAGCCAGAAAACGATCCATTAGAAGTTTAAACTGATAGAGCTTTAAAATGCATGGAAATAATAAACTTTAATGATGAATGAAAAACTATGCTATCCGTGAGAGTGACTGCGATATAGATGATAATCAAAACCAAGCAGATGTCTTGTTAATATTTGGCAGAGAATCTGATTGAGGCAGGTACTGTGATTGTAGAGAGGGGGCGGGGCACAGCAGCTCATTTGCATTTAAAGGCACATGGACAAAAACAGCCTGTTCTTGACTTTAGTCAGAAATGGGTATTTACAACATTGATTTATAAATGATCTGTGAGGTATTTTAAGCTGAAACTTCACAGACACATTCTGGGGACACCTGAGACTTGGGGGACCTTTTAAAGTTAAAATTAGACAGTTACCCAGCTGTAGAACCAATTGCATTAGGCTGTGTTTTACCCACCTTAACCTCTAGTTTGTGGCTGATGGCGAGAGCAGAGTGCTCCAGGGCTTTGATCACAGAGGCATACGAGTCTGAGAACTTAGTGTACTTCCCCACCAGAGCAATGGAGCAATTCTCCAACAGCCTGTCTGATCTACCATACAAACACAATGCAGAAAACATAAAAAAAAAAAAAAAAAAAAAAAAAAACATTTGTTGGTCTTTTTTGCCTTCATTATGATCCTTATGATCATTATGAAACTGATCCTGAATCACTTTTAAATGTATTCTAACCTGTCTGACATCTCTTTCCACTTTGCGAGCATCTTCCTGGGTCTGGTTTCAATGGGCAGGTCCAGTCTATGAGAAAAGTAATCCACAACACCCTGATTTTCTAAGAGCAGGGGCACTCTGTAGATGGACGATACATCATGTACGCAGATCACCTACAGAGAAGACCAACTGAGATTACTGGGTTTCATTCACTAACTGTATGCACAACTTTATGCAAACAAATAATTCATAAATAATTTTCATATTAAAACTTATTCTAAATTACAAAAAAAAAAAAAAAAACCCATAGGAACAACTTAAATCATATATACACAAATCACATACTCAAAGACATACTTTTTTTTTTTTTCAGGTGAGAGCATGTTTTGAGAGAGCATCATATGTATTCTGAGAGTGAAAAAAGGAAAGCTTGTGCGCAAAGCCGTTATATGGAAATGTTTTGGGTATGTTTTATCCAAATTACTAACCTCGAGCACATGGTCGCTCGTCTATAACTCTCCAAATTCATTAACAATAGAACGGGGTTAAGAACAAATTCATGTGCATATGCACATTGTTGTTAATTAGGCAGAAATTTTCTTAAGCAGTTCTCCAGTGCCTATAAATATGAATAATCCACACAATTATTAGTGAATGAGACTCATTGTCCTGACATATTTTAAATCAGTCTTAGCAGAAAGCAGCGTTTTAAACGTTTTTTCAACATGTTCTTGATAATTATGTTTCATGGAATTTTTAACTATTTTGGCATTAAACCAACAGCTATGTTGGTAAAAGTGGCTCATTTGTGGTTTTCAGTTCTGCAGGATTTGGACTAACCTGTTCAGGTTCAACATGACAGAACATGGATATCTTCTCTTTAACAGAGTTTTCAAGTGGAGTGGAGCATCGGCACATTATCTGCAACAGCAAGAATACAAAAAAAAACACTCAAAATTCATCTAGAATTCATTCATTGTAGACTTTTAAAAAAATTCAAGCTAGTGACAATTCTGAACATACTATGTTCTCTATAAAAACTTGACTCACCAGGTCAGGTGACAGTCCAAGTCCCCTGAGCTCTCTCACACTGTTCTGAGTGGGTTTGGTCTTCTGCTCTCCTGTAGCACTGGGCTGGACATCACAATCATGACACTATGTCACTCACATTACCAGGGCATGCATACGTGTAATGGGATATGGTCTTGGTCTATAATGCACTGTTCTGTGTGACGAAGTGAATGCGCACAACTCCTCACCTGTGGTACCAGACTGACATGAATATTACAGAAATTCTCTCTCTTCACTTTAAACTGGAACTGTCTGAAGGCCTCGATGAAAGGCATGCTCTCTATGTCTCCGACTGTACCGCCCAACTTCAAAAAGATAGACAAAACTTCAGACATCAGAAGCCTGTTAAACTTAAACCCCCGGTTTCACAGACAAAACATAAGCTGGTTCTGGACTAAAATGCATGTTTGAGCTGTTATATCTTAAAATAAGTCAGTGCCATTGTTTTGTCTCAAGATGCACATCAGTAATGTTTTTTTTCTAGAGTACCTTTATAAAAGCTACTTAAATGTCTTAAATGAACTAAGGTCTAATCCTGGCTTAATCTAACTTTATCTTTACTCACCTCAATGACGCAAACCTGGGGCTCAACATCATCATCATCTACAGGAACTTTAGCTTGACGCATCACCCACTCCTGAATAGCATCAGTTATGTGTGGCACCACTGGAACAAATGATTATTCAATTAAACATATGGAGAACATACACGGTTTCAAACGACACGGTTTGAATGGTTTGTCACAGTTTAAGTTAAAGTCTATGGGGCAATGCACTTGAATACAAATTGAAATAGGCCGTTTTAGAAGCACAGCCACAAGGCAACAAGAATTAATAAGACTCCCTTCTCACCCTGTACGGTTTTGCCCAAGTAATCTCCTCTGCGCTCTTTGTTGATGACGGACTGGTAGATTTTTCCTGTGGTCAGGTTGTTGTCTTTGGTAAGCCTGATGTCCAGAAAACGTTCATAGTTTCCCAGATCCAAATCGACCTCTCCCCCATCATCCAAAACAAACACCTCACCTACAAAGAAACAAAACATCATATTTATATATAGACCAAGGAGTTCTACAATTATTGTCCATATAAATAATTGCAGTATTTTTCTTTTATTAGCTGAAAGTAAGCGGCGTGCTATAACACGTATGAGGCGGCTTTAGTCTCTAGCGGAAAAGCAGAGACTGACAATCACAAAACCTTGTTCATTTAAGATGCATAGAACTAGCCATAGTATGCATAGTTATAATTAGGGTTTCGGGGGTTTGTTCAAATAATATTAGAGATGCTTGAATTTAGCAAACAGATTGTTTCTTTTATGGCAAGTTTTAATCATTTATAGCCAAGATTTGTAAATCAACTGATATGTGTAACATTTAATTGTAAAATAATCTCAGAAGTAGAAGGAGCTTCTGTGATGAGTTGTGTGAGGTTACCGTGCTCATATGGCGAGAAGGTTCCTGCATCTATGTTGATATACGGGTCGATCTTGATGGCTGTGACATGCAGGCCGCAGGACTTGAGAATCGTGCCGACACTGCTGGCTATAATGCCTTTTCCAATGCCTGAGATCACACCACCAGTCACCAGAATATACTTCATACTGGCAATCATATGCTGGATAAATGAAAAGAACAATAGGATATGATTCATCGGACAGTAAAGGGAAAAAAGGAAATATTGATTTTATGGTTTCTTGTTTTAAAAAAAAGCACCATCATTTAATGAAGATAAATTTCTAAGTGTAGTCTTGCATGGTCAAACTCCATCTCATGAGCAAGCACTTCACAGTGATGAGACCAACTATATCAATTCTCTGAAGCAACAAACAGGCCTGTGAAACCTTTGACTAGATATCAAATCAAATCAATGATCTATGGGTTTCTTTGTTCTCTATTACCTGAAAGAACAGTTTCATTAATCATCAAACATCTTATGGAACATTAGAACATTTCAGATACACAAAAAAATCTATTTCTCAAGGTTTCAGTGCATGAGCCATTGCAACAAACATTTACAGCTGGTCATTAACTTGATGATGTGCACATGAGGAAGATTTAGATCCTATTCCTGACAAAAATGTTAATCATATTATGACACCATGGCAACCATAAGTTTCCGCAAAATGCCATACTTACTACTAATGAATCATAACAATTAAATGACCAATTTTAATTACTGTGAGAAGCTTTCTGAATATTTATTTCTTGTTGTTTTGTTCATTTATTATTTGATGACAAGAGTACGTTATCATACCAAGCTACCATCTTGGTATGATTTAAAAAAAAAAAAAAAAAAAAAAAAACAGCCGTGGGCTAACTGTGGTACTAACTTCGAAAACCATGGTAAATGATGTATGGTAATTCTGCTTCTTGGACCTCAAATGTATAACTGGTAGGCAATTTAGATTCAGATATCATAATTCATACGCGACGTGTACCATGTGCTAACAATGGGAACACGAGTTTGTTACGCATTTACAAAAGGATACACCCCCAAATATTATTATTGAATAAAGAACAAGTTCGCTTCATTGTATTATTTAGTTTGTATACTGTGCTGTGTTGTGTTGTCATTATTACTGAATGGTATGAAGCACATACTTCGCTTTCAACAACAAAGCTAAGAAACAAACAACTTACCAGATGATTTGAAAATGTGTTGTTGGGATACTTGGTGTAAAATAGGCCTGGCCTGATGCGACAGATCTACAACGATCTATACAACACAAAAGCTGTTGTTGTAAAGCAATAATAAACGTGTTCACAACACACTCACGCACAGTACTCATCTACTACACGTGCTGCTCGACCTCAGAGTTGCGGAACAGCTACGGCAAACCGGAAGCGCGTTTTGTAAATGCAGAGTAGAGTTTTGTTAGACTCCCGAGTTGCGAAATCATTATGAATATTAATTACGCACTGTGACGTTTACACACGAGACAAAGCGCATTTAGGCCACGCCCACCACTGGGAATCCAGTCCCCCCCATTGACTTTGTATTGCGTGAAATTTAGCAACTTTCCAGATTTTTTTTTTTTTTTTTTTTTTTCAAAAAGCACCTAGCAACAAATTTAGCTATTTTTAAAATTTATTTGGCAACTTTTAAGTGAAAAAAAAAATAAATAAATAAAATAAAATAAAAAGGCACATATTTTCATCGAAATTACACAAAAGAGGAAACCACTGAATAGCTAGCCAGTCAAGCAGCACATCAGCCTGGAGAGAGCTGAAGAAAGATGCTTAACAGTACATACATCATAAGTGAATTATATTGATAGTTGTAACTGTTCAAATATAATTTTTCATTTATGATACAGCATGATATTAGCTTGTACCTATAATTGCTGTTCAGTTAGGTATACTGTAAGAAACAAATAGCAGAAAAACGGAAAAGGTACTGTTAATTTTCTGCCAGGACATTATCTGTTACAATGTAACCCTGTGTAACCCTAAAACACGAAATGCAATGCGTAATTTAAAACAGGCAAAACACCTTCAAAAAAAATTCCTTCATATTAACACAGTAGGCCTATTGTGCCCTATTTTTTTTTTTCTTTTTATAGTCCCCAGAGTGTATCACACTAACTACCAAAACACTAGCTGCCTAAAACTATAATTGTTCAAAATGTGTAGTTTCAGTGTGCGGACTTCACATTTCTTTTTTTAATAGTTTTACTAGTTAATAAGAAAATAGGAAAATGTAACTGTTCAAAAATGTGTATTTTTAAGTGTTTTATTTAAAAATAAAAATATCTGATCATGAAGATGTTGTTTTACTTTAAAAAATAAAATGTTTATATTATTTTTTATGAACAAATCTAAATTAACATATTTCAAATTATATTTTTTTTGTGTATTCTACGCAATAACGCAGTTTTGCATCATGGTTACGCAATGACATCACACCGTCATTTAGCAACTTTTAGCAACAAATCAACCTGCCCTTTAGCAACTTCCCCTGAAAATTAGTTGGCAACACCTTGTCATTTCTTGCTTCTAACAAAAGACAGAACAATGCCTAAAAGCTGGTGTGTGACAGGGTGTACAGCAAACAAGCTAAAAAACCCAGAACTAAGTTTTTATAAACTACCGAACTGTAAAAGCCAGCCTTTAAGGACACAAAAGTGGATACAGGCAATAAGACGTGAAGCATCAGCAGGAAGAATGGCTAAATGTCAGTTTTATATATTATATTTGTTTATTTTTTTTTAGCATTTCCTGTCGCCGATTATGTTCCCCAACAGTGCACTGTAAACGATTTCTGTTGTTTTCACAGTATTATACAGTGTTCTCAACAGTTCCCTACTGTAGAATCTGAGTACAGCATATTACTGTAGATTTTGTCGTTTTCACAACTTGTTACTGTATTCTTAACAGTTTCCAACTGTATAATCTGTGTACAGTATGTTACTGTAGATTTTCAATGCATTCTGGGAAAATATTAGCCTACTCCCAGCTAACACAGTTACGTTGTGACGGTGTAACTGGACCGGACCACATTCATTATAGCGACGTACCAAATAACGTTCCAGGGACGTAACTTTGTGATTCCCATATTCGTTGTGGCGACATTATAGTGGTACGTCTCTGTAACGTGAGGAGTACTTCTCAACGACCAAACTGGCACGCTGTAAAAACGTAACTGGATCGGCTCATATTAGTTGCAACGATGTCTGTAATAACGTTCCAGCGATGTAACTTTGTGATTCCCATATTTGTTGTGGCAACGTTTTAGTGGTACATTGCTGGAACGTGGAAGGTACGTCCAAAACCAAAATACCACCTTGACCTTTATTTTAAAATAATCTTCTCACCTTTACTCAGAGATCTGCTCCATCCATAACCTTGAAATCCATGCAGAACTGATAAACATTTCATTCTATGTTATAAAACCTTATAAATTCTAATTGTTATAGGGAATTGTATTGCTTTGGTTAATACATTTGCAGATCAAAATATGTAATGGAAACCAACAGAAACCCTCATTCAATTCTGATATAAAATAAATCTCCCAAATGAGCTTCACCACCTCGGGGTGAAGTCTCCATTCCCCTGGCCTCAGCCCCTGTCTCGACAGGATGTCTGCTCCTATATTCTGGGTCCCCGGGGTATAGATTGCCCTCAAGGAGAGTAACTTCCCCAGGGACCACAAAAGGATCTGGTGCGCCAGTTTGCAGACCCCCCTGTTGCAGAACACAGACCCCCCTGTCGATTTATATAAGAGACCACCGATGTGTTGTTTGGCCTTCCATTACCGCTCCCCAGCCTGTGAGAGAGGCATCTGTCGTGAGAGTAACTCTGCGATACTAAGCTCCCAACACAGGGCCCTGGGACAGGAACCAGTTTTTCTTCCACATAACCAAACGCGGACGCACCGCCACGTGATCTTGATCATACGAAAGGGGTTCCCCCTCGGGGAAAACCCTTTGGTCCTGAGCCACCACTGTAAGGGTCTCATGTACAGCAGGCCAAAAGGTATCACACTGGATGCTGCTGCCATCAGCCCCAACAGTTTTTGAAACTTTTTTACAGTGAGTGACTGGCCTAGCTTTATTCTATTCACGACTGATAGAATAGCAGTGATGCGAGCGGACGAAAGACATGCCCGCATCGTCACTGAATCCCAAACCACGCCCAGAAAAGTGGTCCTCTGTACTGGAGAAAGCACACTCTTTTTGGCGTTCAGTCTCAACCCCAACTTTTGGATATGAGCGAGGATTTCCTCCGACTGTGATAATATCAGCCAGTCATCTATATAGTTCAGAATGGGGCCAGCGCTGCATCTATGCATTTGGTGAATGTGCGGGGTGAAAGAGCTAGGCCAAACGGAAGAACCTGATATTGGTACGCTTTGCCCCTGAAAGCGAACCTCAGGAACTTCCTGTGTTGTGGAAGGTTGGAGACATGGAAGTATGCGTCCTTTAGATCTATTGTGACAAACCAGTCCTCAGATCTGATTTGAGTCACAATCTGACTTAGCGTCAACATCTTGAATTTTAGTTTCTTGACTGTGCGATTCAGATGGAACTAGAAAGTACTCTCTGTCTTTTACAGGGACCTGTTCTATAGCCTCCTTTGCTAATAAGGTCTTTACTTCTTGTTTCATTATCAGAGCCTATTCGGGATGCACTAATGTTAGTAGCACTCTGTTGAATCGAGGTGGGCAGAACCCAAACTGAATTCTGTACCCTTTCTCTATCGTTTGCAGGACCTATAGCGATATATTTGGTAGAAGTTTCCACTCTGCCAGAAAATCTACTAAGGGAACCAGCCTCTCGAGACTGGTCTCTGATGTATTTAACACAGCCATCTCGGTGACCTGAAGCATACTGGCTAATCGATTTTGACTGTATTTTTAACCTCCGGCCGTGAGTGTGACGCAGTGTCCTGTGGATGCTGGGTCACGAGCTCGCTGGAAACCGCTGCGTTCCGAAGCACCGAGGGTGGTGGGGTTGGCAGAACCCCAGAGTGCCCTCGCCACTGGCGTCAGGACCTCTTTTGGCCCGAAGCATCTTCGCTTGAAGCACGACCCTTCTGCTTAGAAGGCTTGGGCTGAGAGTGCCGACCTGGCCCACCGTATCTTTGAGGTGGAGCACGAGATGCGACACTCTCCTTTTGCTGCTGCCTATATGAGGAGCTTGACAGCTGGGGCTGCTCACGCCCAGCAGCACGGCACGGTAGATATTTCTTGAATGCCTCCACTTGCTTCTTTGCCTCCTGGAACCTGTCGACGACTGTGTTGACAGAACAGACCAGAAGGCTCAAGTGGGGCATCAAGGAAAAAGGCCCTGTTCTTGTCTTTTATATCTGTTAGACTGAGCCACAAATGCCTCTCTGTCGCCAGTAGCTCTAGCGGTCAGGGCCCATCCCTTCACCGCCATCCAAATCCCTCAGCAGGTCGGCTTGATATGCTTGCAATAAGGTCATGGTATGTAAACAAGCACCAGCCTGAACTGTCTCCGTATACGCTTTCCCAACTAGCACTGATGTAGTTTTAAATGGCTTAGTGGGAAGTGTGGGAGCCTTCATGGACGATGCTGTCACGGAGGACAGATACAGGCAATAAGACGTGCGTCTGATCCACCCTCGGCACCGCCCCATAACCATACTCGTTCAGCCCTCTTATTTCACTGTATGTTTTCACCTGAGGGTTGAATACACGTGAAGAGTATGGTTTCTTCCACGATCTACACAGGTCACTGTGCAAATTGGGAAAGAAAGGAAGGCCCCGTGGTGAAGGTGATATATTTGGAGTGAGAAAGTGCTCGTCTAATTTGCTTTTGGGACGAGTGCCTTGTTTCTTGGCTGGCCATTCAATATTTAGTTTGACAACAGCGCGAGTTATCACCTCCACCAGCTCCTCATATGCTGGGGCAAGAGATGGCGAATCATCTTCCCCCATTCCGACGCTCAACACATCCACCTCCTCAGAACTGGAGTGTTGTAGCGACGGGCTCTCTCCCTGGGCGTAAGAAGCCGCAGCGGGGGTCCGAGAGATCCATCTGCGATCCCCATGATGTCTTACTCCGCTGTGCCTTGGCAGCAGCGGGTCCAGAACCAGAGGGAATGCTAGCCTGATCACTCTTCTCAAAGAGTGACAGGTGGGAGCGGAGCGTGCAAAGCGCAGGCCTCTCGCAATGCTCGCAATCAGCCCCCTCGAAGGCTGATAGAGCATACTCCACTCCCAAACACATCACACACAAATCATGTGTATCTCCACCCGTAAGGAAGCGGGGACACAGAGGAGTACACTGTTTAAATGCGGATGTGTTCGCCATGACTGTGAATGCTTCTGTAATGTAACTGACAGACAACAATAAAGAAGACACGCAGTTTGACACAGAGCGCTTTGCTTAGGCAGAAAAGCTGAAGTCGGTCGGGCTGGATGTGTATTTATCCTTACCTGGTCGTGACGTCACCCGCCCGTGACATTGTCCAAACAGACTAAGTGCTGTAATAATATCAAAGGGCACTTTATGTATTAGTTCAGGGATCTGTCACAGTTGTAATCATGGCAGTGTTCTTCTTCCACGAGCGGGTTTGGCGTCACAGCATTTGTTTCCAGGCGGACCATTAAAGAATGTGACACACACGTCTCCCGGACATCCTGTAGAATTCAACCAACAGATGACGACTTTGAAAATCCTAAAGTGTTTCCAGTGTGTGCCATATGCATCAGACGTTCAGCCAACAGTCAGTGGGCATGACGTCTGAGGCTGAGACTATAAAAATGCCCCTAGAAATAAATTTAAGGGGGCAAGTATTGCCTCATAATGGACATGTTAATTTCACTGTTTATATCATTGTTTTACTGTCATTTTTGTCAGTTTAATGAATTTTAATATTTTTTTATTGCTGCATTAATAAAGTTGTTGAATTCCTGATTGCTGAACTTAATTCAAATGCATAGTAGTGAGGTTTGCAACAAATGTAGTGTATTGTGTGAAACATTTATCATTGTGTTGTATATATTTTTTATGAATACTATTTACTTTTTACAAAAAGGCAGCATGCAGCGTCCAGTAAATGGCACACTAATATTTCATGGAATCCAATCCACAGGCACTCTCTTAATCTAAGAGTCTGCATGCAGTTTCTGGCTAAACCAGCAGATGTCATCTAAATCTCAAAACTATTTACCTAAAATTGACCTTTTGATGGGTCAGTATGTTAGACTTGTAGGTAATTTCTATTATTCAGTCCTTTATTATCTCAATATTCTAAATTTTTATCAAGTAACAAGAACTATAGGGTTTGATTTAGGGATTAGAACTGTAAATTTGGCCCTTTTTTCCCATATAATTGATGATGTAATCCTGTTTTCCAGTGTTTATAGGCAGGTGGCAGTGTTCCCCACATTATTACACAACTATACCACTATACCACTGCACTGACCTTGAAACGTGCTGCCTGCACAGTACTCATACTCATCTAGGCTAACTTCATTCCAACCCATAAGGTTTGTCTAGACATCTAAAAACATCTTAATGTAACTTTCATTTCAATAGGGGGAGTAACTATTCAGTGTATCACTACTTAGAGACAAAGGTCCACATTTAAAGTTGAAACCAATCAATACTGGTTCTTCAAGACATGGTAAGGGGTAAGTGTTGGAGTCTGATTGGCTGGATTTCAATAGATGGGATAAAAATGGCTCAAAGTAAACCTGAAAGGGTTTTTACTTCCATAATGTCAAATGTAAAAAAAAGACAGTTGACTGGGGGAAATGGCGCAATTTGATTTTATCGTGCACAATATGACCAAGAATATGTATTAAGAACGAAAATAGGCCAGTTTTAATATGATATTGACTTCAACCCACTTCTGCATAAACTCATACTGTATATAGATCCCAAAACAGCAATGAGTGAGATCACTAGAGGACAAAGCCAGATCATCTTCTGTCATATGTAATGGTGTAAGTGAACTCAACCTAATATTACAGAGCCAATTTTCATGGTAGCTCTGCATGTAGAGGACATGTTGTCCTCTTTAACCCCCATCAGATGGTTCACTTATTTATACAGGCTTTGATCTCCTCCTGCAATGTTGAGAGGCACTCTAGTGGAGGTGGAAGTCAAATGTAGAGAAATACAGGGGGCATAACAAGAACAGACAGTTCATGTGCTTAGATAAACACTTAATTTTAGAGTGGCACATAAACACTGGGGTTGGGGTCTTAACTGTAAATGGGGGAAATGGTCACCTAACACATGCAGATCTGAACAGTCAGAGTAAGAGATAAGACTCTTTTAGTTCATCTTCGACAACAAGGCTGATTTAATTAACTCCCCCCTCCCCCCTTGTGGTACAAGCTTCTCTACCAGCAGCTCTCTCTAGTCATTTCCTCTAATTAAAACCTAACCAGAGGAACCATATTTGGAGAGGTATAGTCACAGATCTTCCACACTACATCAGTCATGCACATGGTAATACTCCAAAACCTAGTGAGCTGCCTGTACTTTGACAGCATTTTAAGGCATCATATGCATGCTCTTGATGCAAAGGCTGTTCCAGACAGTAAGTACTGCAATGTTGCCTCTATGTAAGGGGGGAGTTTACACAGCAACGGTTTCAACTAAAAACAGAAAACTTTTAATGCATTTTGGACATTCATTTACATAATAACATTTTGGTAGCCTGAAAACGCAAACTTTTTTAACGTTAAAGTTTTTGAAAACGATACCGTTGTCGTCTCCGTTTAAACTAAAAATGAGAATTTGTGAAAACGATGACATCATATGCATACGTATTAAGCATTCAGTGCGTATGTGTGCAGGCGTGTAGTGTTTCTTTACAAATTGAAATCCCCAACTACTGCACTGGCATGTATAATACAGCTTTTTTAGTTTTTTGTGGATCTGTGTGAACGGGTATGGGTTTGATAATGTTGTCATCTGTACGCAAAACTTTTCAAAAACACAACCTATAAGTATACTTCAAGTTCAGGTAACACTTTATTTCGATGGTCCACTTCCATCCATTTTTCAGACATTCTACTAACTATAAGTAACTTTGCAACTACATGTCAACTCCTAGTCAGAGTATTAGTAGACTGTATACTGCTAGCACTATACTGTCCCCCAACATAAGTATACTTTAAGTGTAACAGTAGTATACTTTGAGTTCACTCGTTTACAACTACATTTTTCATTTGTACTGCGACTACACTTTGAATTACATGGCAGCATTTTCAACTAAAAACAGAAAACGTTTTATGCATTTTGGCCATTTATTTACATGATAACATTTTGGTAGCCGGAAAACGCAAACTTTTAAAACAGGTTTCAACGTTAAAGTTTAAAAGTATTTAAATAATGAAATGTATGTCTTTAAGTACTCACCCTCCTGTCATCCCAAACCCTTAAGACCTTTGTTTATCTTCGGAAAACAAATTAAGATATTTTTGATGAAATCCGAGGGTTTCTGAACTACACATAAACAGTCATTGCACCTTTTGTGGTCCAGAAAGGTATTAAAGACATTGTTAAAATACTCCATGAGAATACAGTGGTTCAACCTTAATGTTATAAAGCGACGAGAATACTTTTTGTGTGTAAAACACATGAGCAGCACGACACACTCATTATTGACTGGCTCCACTGTCAAATGAACTGTCTTGCAGGCGTGGAACAACATGAGAATTAACATAGAATTATGCAAGGAATGTTTTCACTCCTGTTATAACTCTGCTAATTTCTGAACTGTGAAACTCTTCCAGTAACAAAATATTATTTTTTGGTAAGTAACAATATATAGTGAAAAATACAAGTAAAAATAATTCACAAAACTTATTCTGGGCTTTATGCCATCAATTCAGTGAGTAGAGCTGCTGTTGCGTTAGTAGAGTCACATGGGTCCTTACTGCCAGGTAATGTTGGTAGATCCAATTTGCAATAAAGAAAATCTATTATTATAGACTGCACTAAACACTTGACTGTTGTTGTAGAAAAAAGTTCCAGCTTAATTTTGTACCTTCACAAAAATCTGTCATCTGTCATCTGGCATTTCAAGACAAGTCAGTTTACTTGCTGGTCATCTTGGTAACATTTTCAAGCAGCTATATTCCAGCCGTGCAAGTACAATTCCTATCTACTTGAATATGAAAAGACTGAAGGTTAATCAGACAAACAATGATCTTTTTTTTTTTTTTTTTTTTTAATTTTATTAGCTCAAATGAGACTAAAATACAGTATTTTTCAGTGTTGGCCAACATGGATGCACATTCTGGAGGGTTTCATTAGCTCAAACGCATCATTGCTCTTTGTACATTGTTTGTCTTTAGTACTTTTATTGCTCTCTTGCCTGCACTCCATTGCTGACATGTATCCTATTATGTAGAACCGATGACATTTGAACAGGCGTTCTACACTGTGAGCTATCTCCATGTTTTCTAGTCATCTCACTGGGCACAGAGTCCTCTCCTCCACTCAGACATCAGCTAATTGCATTTGCGCTCTCTCTCTCTCTCTCTCTCTCTCTCTCTCTCTCTCTCTCTCTCTTTTCACAGCGATTTAGAGACAGCTGGTGCTTTTCCTGGAGCTTAGATACTAAGAAACATGAATCAGTCTCTCTCTCTTCTCCTTTCTCTCGCAGGTTAAATACCCCTATTATGATTCTCTCACTGGTCTTTCATACATAAATGTGTCGTTCCAAGTGAGAAATGACTGTGAGGACAAGAACATTGATTTTGTTTTTTTTTCAATGGAGAATTAAGTTTAGAGATTTCACACATTTGTAATCCCTGGTTAACATTCTTATTTACACATACAGTATAAAGCCAATAACACTGAGTGTACGAATATATGAATACAGCTTGCCGCTGAACATGACTTGTTTTAATATTTGCTGTCAATATGTAGGCCCTCTCTGGCTTCTGTCTGTCAAAAAAAAAAGCGTGGCTTTCCTAATCAAGTCCAATCAGTATAATTAAACACAGCTGGACTCAAATGAAGGTATAGAACCATCTCAAGGATGATCAGAAGAAATGGACAGCAGCTGAGTTAAATATATGAGTGTCACAGCAAAGGGTCTGAATACTTAGGACCATGTGATATTTCAGTTTTTCTTTTTTAATAAATCTGCAAAAATGTCAACAATTCTGTGTTTTTCTGTCAATATGGGGTGCTGTGTGTACATTAATGAGGAAAAAAATGAACTTAAATGATTTTTGCAAATGGCTGCAATATAACAAAGAGTGAAACATTTAAGGGGGTCTGAATACTTTCTGTACCCACTGTAGTGTGTTTTCATGACTCTAGTTAATGTGAAATCAGCTACATTGTAGGGACCAGCCAATAATCCCTCAAGGAAAATACATTAATAAACATAATAAACTATATTTTAATTAATATGTTAAATTTTAGGGGTTTGGTTTAGGGGTACACTTTAATGAATAGAAAACAGGTAAATTTAACTGACCTTTGTCTTCATGTTATAATAGTAAGTTTACAAGTTTTTGTTAATTTATAAAGGGCCGTTCCCACAACGTTAACTATAAAGTTTGAATCATTATAATTCTATGAGGACATGGTTGTCCACACCACAGCTATAATGATAAAGACATAGAGAACTAACATAGTTATTGTTATAGCACAGTTATAGCTTTATAGGTACCTTTGTAGGTACCTATAGGTACCTTTATGCTGTACTGTCATGTTTATAACATACTATAAGGTATTTAAAGGTTTAGTTCACCCAAAAAGGAAATTTCTGTGATTAAGTACTCACCCTCATGTCGTTTGTTCATCTTCAGAACACAAATTGAGATATTTTTGATGAAATCCACAAGTTTTTTTTTTTTTTTTTTTTTTTAATTATTATTATTATTATTGTTACTGTCATTCAAGCTCGAGAAAAGTACTAAAGACCTTGTTAAAATAGTCAACGTGACTACAGTGGTTCAACCTTAATGTTGACAAGAAGTGACAAGAATACTTTTTGTGCGCAAAAACAAAACAAAAATAATGACTTTATTCAACAAATACTTCTCTACCCTGTCAGACTTATATACACAGTTGATGTAGTAAACGCAGTTCAGCGCTTCGGTGTTTACGTCAGAACGCCGACTCAGTTTTGAGTCTAAAAAAGCTTGATTCAAATTAAATTAACACATATTATACAACAATGCTAATCACAACAAACACCCTTTTTAAATTTTCAAAAGATCTGACTAGAGCTCACATTCAAGACATCTCAGTAAGGGCAACACATTCTGATTTTTTTAATCAAAAAGCATTGGTCAGGTTTATATGACTTCAGAATTTCCAGCGAGTTTCATTCAAGATGATCAATGTTTTTGCTAACAGAATCTCTGATGCTCAGTCACTGTCTTCTAATTGGCTAGTTCTGATAGTTATGTTCAGAATAGAATAATAATGTTCTGCTTTTAAAAACAATATGTGACACTGTAACAAAGTTCAAGTTCAGGGAAGAAGGAGGTGGGAAAGGCAAATGTTAAATGTTAAATAACTTTAATCACAAAATAAACATAAACAACAAAACAAGAGTAAAGCGGCAGCCCCTCACAAACGAAGTCTCAGGCCTGATCTTTTCTTATCTTGCACTGTAATCACTCCTGCTTTTATCCTTCCGGACTCTGTGGGACTTGAGACCATGTGCACCACACAGATGACGCTCATTAACACTTATGTCACCAGCCTTGCTCCATTCCCACGCTTCTTGGCCCCGCCCTGCTTGCCACAGACACAATATGCAGAATTTGATAAACAAAAGAGTGTTTATACAGAGCAATACAAACATCATGGTTATTCTAAGTCAGTGAGTGGTGATCTGTAGGTCTAGTACCTCCTTTTCCATCATGCTTTTAGTTTGCAGTTGGGTAAAACTGCAGCCATTTGTAAATGTCAATATTAGCAGTATGATAAACCAGCAGACTAATTCAGCTAGCAAGCTGAAAATATAATTTTAAAGTCAAAGTTACGGATTGTATTTACATACTATTTACATTACATAATGTATTTAGAGAAAGAGTACAAGTGTATGTTATTCGATACAACATACACTCTAAAAAATGCTGGGTTAAAAACAACCCAAGTTGGTTTGAAAATGGACAAACCCAGCGGTTGGGTTTGCCCAGCATTAATTAAACATTATTTATTAAACATATTAATAAATGTTAATTTCCAACATACTCTGGGTTCATTTTAAGCAAGCAATACAGTCATTTTTAAACAATAGTTGAGTTAAATAAAACTACTCAGCCGGTTGGGCAAACATTTAACCCAACTGCTGGGTTAAAACAACCCAATCGCTGGGTTTGTCTATTTTCAACCCAGCTTGGGTTGTTTTTAACACAGTATGTACAAGCATGGTACTCTTACTATTTTTACCAGATGTGAAATTCTGAATTAAGCCTTATATTCCTATATCTTTTCTTGTATATAAAATAGGAATAATATAAGACTTCAATACAACAACATTAGACTCTCTGCTGCCCCCGCCAGCTCTGGAGCACCTTCACCGTTAATGTGTTGGTATTGCAAGTGGACCAGTGAACAACATAAGCTAATATTGTCTGGGAAATATGGGAGTTTGAGGTAAATTCATCTGTAGTTTTATCTGTATTGACTCAAGTGGCAATACACAGCCAGTTGTGTGATCTTAACATAGCAGCCACCATCTTCATCTCATGTAAGCACATAATTTTAAAGTGTACACTTTGTGGTAAAAATACTTAATGCACCTTCAAAGGCATCCTTACACATTGACACCAATGACCAAAAAAAAAAAAAAAAAACTATATTGTTAAAATGGAAATGTCACTATGGTCCATATGGAAGTATGGTTAGCATATGCCAGGGGAGGAACAGTGATCTTCCAGTGCAGTGCACACATTGAAGATTAGGAAGGCACTGCCAGTGAACTGAAGCCACTTCCATGGGTGCTGCACACATCCACCAATCAGATGACGTGGAATGCTGAGAATGCTGTTTCCTGTGACATACCACTGGCAGGGCAAGAGAAAACAGGGAGATGCAAGAAGAATAGGCTTTATCAGTGGGGAGGCAGCACTTACACACAGTGCAAACAAAGAGACTGAATGTCTCTTAAAGGACACAAAAAGGACTGTGATAGGGGGAAGTTCATGTTGTGAGCACAGGGATTACCCACACTCATATGCACTTGTGTGTCTTGTGTCCTGAGCTTCAGTTTCCATGTTCTCAAACACTTAGTTTGTTTCAGTACTATACAGCAGGGCCATCACTAGAGGGGTGAAAGGTGGTGACAATTCAGTCATTCAGTGTCATTTTCATATGTGATAGTATGTAGGGCAATATCCCTGCATATACAATCTCACTGTATTCCTTGTAGCTACAACTGATGGCATGTCATTTATGTTGTAGAACAAAACAGGAAAGTCTTGTCAAGTAATGTTATAACCACAAAACGTCTCGGTTACAACTGTAACCTTAGTTCCCCGAAGAGGGAACGAGACGTTGCGTCCAGAAATAGACGCTATGGGAATGCAATGCGTGATGTCGTCATGAAGCACATGTAAAATCCGTCCAATGGTGTGACGAGACGTCAGAGGCGGGTGACGTCACGACCAGGAAACAAACAGTGCAACAGTGCAACGTTAGCTTCAAAGTGTCTGAAGTAGTCGCTGACAGGCATGCCGGAAGTACGGCAGGGTGACGCAACCGAGACGTTCCCTTTCAAGGGAACTCGCGTTGTGTCGAGAAATTGACGCTATGGGAACGTTAATACCCATGCAGCCATAACGACCAATGCCTGTCTAGTGTGACTCATCAACACTAGAAAGAACCCGGGCCCCAGGGGTGGAGCTTAGGTCAAGGTCATAAAACCTCACGAATGTGTGCGGTGAGGACCAGCCTGCTGCATCACAAACATCTTGCAAAGATACTCCGGAGAGAAGAGCTTTAGAGGCCGCCATACTCCTAGTAGAGTGGGCTCGAACTGCCAAAGGGGAAGGTAGTCCGGCCGACTCATAAGCCAGTGAGATAGCCTTAACTATCCACTTACTCATTCTCTGCTTGGATGCTGGGCCCCTTTGCTAGGGGACCCAAAACAAATGAACAGTTGTTCTGACTTACGCCACAGGGCAGCTCTGTGGACGTAAGCATCCAACGCCCAAACCGAGCAAAGCAGATTAAGGCGTTCCTGGTCTGAATCCCCGAAGAGAGGAAGACAGAAGGCTTGCAGTACAATAGGCCTGACCACATTGGTGGGGACCTTAGGAATATAACCAGGTCTGGGATGAGGGAAGGCTTTCACCATACCAGGTGCAAATTCCAAGCACGAAGAGGCAACCGAGAGAGCTTGCAAATCTCCTATTCTCTTTAATGAAGATATAGCGAGGAGGAACGTCTTCAGAGTCAAAAACTTGACTGGAACCTCTTCAATAGGCTCAAAGGGAGCAAGGGAAAGGCCCTGGAGAACCACGGCCAAATCCAAAGCTGGAACCCTCGTGCATACCGCAGGCCTCAGCCTCAGGGTGCCACGGAGGAAGCGAGTTATAAGAGGATCTCTCCCAAGAGAAATTCCAGCCAAAGGTGAGTGGTAAGCCGCAATGGCCGCCACATAAACCTTTAAGGTAGAGGGAGATAACCCTGCAGTGAATCGTTCCTGCAGAAATTCCAGTACCGCACCAACAGGACAAATAACAAGGTCTAACTGATGACCACTGCACTAAGATGTGAAAAGCTTCCACTTCAAAGCATATAACTTCCATGTGGAAGGAGCTTTATAGTGAAGGATGGTACCCACAACCTTGGCTGAGAGACCAGAGTCTATGAGCTGGGCCCCCTCAGAGGCCAAGCCCACAGGTTCCATAGTTCTGTGCGAGGGTGAAATATCGTGCCCCCCGCCTGGGACAGGAGATCCCTCCTGATCGGAATCTCCCAAGGAGAGCCATCTAGGAGAAATACTAGGTCTAAAAACCACACTCTGCCCGGCTAACACAGGGCTATCAAGGTGAGCTGGACCTGGTCCCGGCGAACTCTCTGGAACTCTCTTAAAACTCCCGGGAGCAGAGCAATCGGGGGAAATGCGTACAGCCGAAGCCTCAGCCACGTCTGTACCATAGCATCCAGTCCGAGAGGAGCTGGATGCGTGAGGGAGAACCAGAGTGGACAGTGAGATGTCTCTCGAGACGCAAACAGATCCACCTGAGCCCGGCCAAATACCCCCCATATTTGCTCCACTACCTCGGGGTGGATCCTCCATTCCCTGGGCCTCAGCCCCTGCCTCGACAGGACGTCTGCTCCAATATTCCAGACCCCGGGGATATATGCTGCTCTGAGTGACAACAATTTCCCCTGGGACCACAGGAGGATTTAGTGCGCCAGTTTGTAAAGTGGACGCGGCAGTTGATGTGCCAGGAGAGGTGGTGTTCGCTCCACAGACAGAGCGTCCGTCTAGGACTGCCCCCCAACCCGTGAGGGAAGCATCCGTCGTTAGCATCTTGCGATGACAAGGAGATCCCAACATGGGCCCTTGGGATAGGAACCAGGGTTTCTTCCACATGGCCGAGCATGTAAGCATCGCCGCGTGACCTTGATCATGTGAAAAGGATTTCCCCTCGGAGAAAAACCCTGTGGTTCTGAGCCACCACTGCAAGGGTCTCATGTACAGCAGGCCAAAAGGTATCACATTGGACGCTGCTGCCATCAATCCCAACAGTCTCTGAAACTATTTCACATTGAGTGACTGGCCTAGCTTTATCCAGTTTACGGTAGAAAGGATTGATTCTATGCGAGCAGGAGAAAGACGCGCCTGCATCACAACAGAGTCCCAAACCACAGCCAGAAAAGTGGTTCTCTGAGCTGGAGAAAGCACACTTTTCTTGGCGTCTAACCTTAACCCCAACTTCTTCATGTAAGCGAGAACGACATCTCGATGCCGAGCTGCTAATTGTTGCGATTGGGCTAATATTAACCAATTGTCGATGTAGTTCAGAATGCGAATGCCTTGTAGACGAAATGGTGCCAAAGCTGCATCAATGCACTTGGTGAATGTGCGGGGTGATAACGCTAGGCCGAACAGAAGAACCAGATATCGGTAAGCTTTGCCCCCGAAAGCAAACCTCAGGAACTTCCTGTGATGTGGAAGGATGGAAATATAGAAGTATGCATCCTTGAGATCGATCGTGACAAACCAGTCCTCAGACTTGATCTGTGACACGATTTGTCTCAAGGTTAACATTTTGAACTTGAGAATCATAACTGACTGGTTCAGTTGATGGAGATCCAAAATTTGACGCAACCCCCCATCCTTCTTTGGAACAATAAAGTAACGGCTGTAGAATCCGCTCTCTCAGTTGGGAGGAAGTACATACTCTATGGCTCCCTTCTCCAACAGAGTCTTTACCTCTTGTTCCATAACCAGAGCCTGCTCGGGGCCCACCACAGTTGGCAGGACCCCCATGAATCTGGATGGGCGAGACCCGAACTGAATGGCATAACCCTTTTCGACTGTACGCAGGACCCATTGAGAAATATTTGGCAGTAGCTTCCACGCTGTCAGATATCAAACCCCCCTGCTAGATCCATTTGTGATCCCCAAGATCTAGATCGGCGCTGTGCCTTGGCAGCAGCGGGACCCGAACCATGGGGAACGCGAGCCTGGGTGCACTCCTTGAAGAGCGCCAGGCGGGAGCGGAGTGTCCGTAAAGGAAGCAGTTCACAATGCTCACAGACAGCACCCTCGAGTGCTGACCGTGCATGCTCCGCTCCCAAACAAGCTACACAACAGATTGTGTGTGTCCCCAGTGTAACGTGGGCAGGGATGCACACATGATCTAAACTGCTTGTCTGCCATAATATAGTGATACATAGATAATACAACACCAAATAAGACAAACGAGTCACAGATAGTGCAACTGAAGACACAGAAGCTAGCGTTGCACTGTTTGAGCATGCTTTATAGTTTCCTGGTCGTGACGTCACCCGCCTCTTACGTCTCGTCACACCATTGGACAGATTTCACACGTGCTTCATGACAACATCACACGTTGCATTCCTATAGTGTCAATTTCTCGACGCAACGCAAGTTCCCTTGAGAGGGAATTATTGTTCATCAAACCCATAGGAAATTCTCAAGGGAACTTATGGTTTGAGAATGCTAATTCCCTTCAGGGTTTAAAGGTTTAATAACTGAGCAACTGTTTATAAAAGATTGTATTGTTTGTGTACAATAGGGTAAATTTGCAAGTTATCGAACTTGACAGTCAATCGTTAAAGGGATGGTTCACTCAAAAATAAAAATTATGTCATTATTAACTTCTGTTGTTCCAAACTTGTATGCATTTCTTTGTAACACAAAATAAACAAATTTGAAAAATGTTGATAACCAAACCATTTTGGTGACCATTGACTAAAAAACACTAAAACAGTTCTCAAAATGCACTATATCAAGGATGGGCAACTTCGATAGTGACGAGGGCCAACATTTTTTCTCCTTAATACCAGTGGGCCAGATTACTAATCCACACTCGCACCTTTTACACAGTCTTACTCAACTGACTTTTTATTCAGGGAAATCAATATATAATGAATGTAATTTGTTTTTTAAGATTTTATGAACTGTAAAACTTGTGCAATTTTGCTAATACAGATGGGAAACTTTGAAACAAGCACTATTACCCAAGTAAATGTAAACACCTATCTTTCATACTTCTCTTAGTCGCTTTTTCACCGTGGGTTCAAACCGTTCTCTTTGCTTTACTTTCCCATTCCATTCCGTGCCGAGCCGGCCGGTACGGATATGATTTCGTTTTCCACTTTTGTGAGCAGTGCAGTGTTAATGGCAATTCACAATAAATCTTTCATTACAAATTTTGTTTCCAAACAAACCAAACATATGGGTGACCCCTTGAACTTGGTAAAAATATAATATATATATATATATATATATATATATATATATATATAAAATAAAATATAATCCGGTGAAAACACGATTTTTATTGTCAGTTTTTCATTCATTTTTGATAAATTGTTGTTATTAATACGGGGATCGACTGGAAATAGCGACCTCTCCTGGATTGATTTAGCATCAACATTATGATCTGAACGAAATCTTTACATTACTGGGTTTTCAAATGTTTTAAAATTGATCATCCCAGTGATCCAGCGGGCTGTACTTAAAGACATTGCGGGCCACCAGTTGCCCATCCCTGCACTATATTGCCAAACGTATTGGGACACCCCTCCAAATCATTGAATTCAGGTGTTCCAATCACTTCCATAGCCACAGGTGTATAAAATCAAGCACCTAGGCATGCAGACTGCTTCTACAAACATTTGTGAAAGAATGGGTCGCTCTCAGGAGCTCAGTGAATTCAAGCGTGGTACCGTGATAGGTTGACACCTGTGCAATAAGTCTATTCGTGAAATTTCCTCACTACTAAATATTCCACGGTCAACTGTTAGTGGTATCATAACAAAGTGGAAGCAATTTGGAACGACAGGAACTCAGCCACGAAGTGGTAGGCCACGTAAAGGGTGAACTGTGAGATCACGTGAGATCACAGCAATAGCAAACCAAAATGATCCATTAAATTCCCAATCTAAAAAAAGCCATTTCACTCTGATATACATCACAAAATACTATTGCTACTTCCGTCTCATGCCGATTTCAATCTTGGATTATTTTGACCGTTTTTAGCAATTTGTTGTATGATAGAAATGGACCTATCATACCACCACTAATTTCATATTAAAACTTGTAACACAGTGATTTATTCTACAAAATGACTGAAACTTCTGTTAAATATTCTAAATGTATAATTTTTAATGTGGAGCTGAAGAATCACACTTTCCCCATCTCACGCTGTTTTCTGTTCATTATGCTAATGATGTGGCATGATTGGTTTTGATCCTTAGCAGCTTGATTGAGCTCATCCCTGGTGAATGTGTCTCTCCTCCCTCTTTCTTCAACTCTCTCTTTCTCTCTTCATGTCGCTGATTGCAGGTGAAACATGATTAAAGTGAAGACACAGCTGTTCAGAGCTGAACTGACAAAACAGGAAACATAATCATCTGTCCTGCTCTCTGAGTGTTACTGTCACTCTTCTCTCATTGCCTGAGTCAAAAGCCTAAGGAAAATACATTTATTGATGTTTTATTCACTCTTAATTTAGTCTCTCTTTTATTTACCAAATGCTTCATGAAATGCCCACAGAGCTCAACAGCTCCCAAAATAAAAACGTCATGCAAAATCACAGTAAGATAGATTTAAAAAAACAAAAAAAACAAACAAAAAAAAACACGTAAACAAGTCGTTGTTACAATGAACACAGGAATTGCAGCTAAATTTCCACAGTTGTGAGATTTGTAGGTAAATCGAGGCTAGCTGCCCTCCAAATGGTAGTTAATAGAGTACAATTCAGGGCCGAGGCTTCATATGTGAGAGGGTGGCACTGGTCCACCCATATAAGGGGCTTTCGCACTGGAGGAACCTTTTCATAGTTCCTAGAACTATTGGCTGAAGTACCCGGATTTTGTTCGCACCACAGGAAATAGGAACGATTTTAGTTCTAGGAACTCCTTTTGGGGGAACTAATTTACCTCCTTCTTCAGAGTAGGGTCTAAACCAGCACTATCGGTGATGTAAATGTACGTTGATTGGTCAAACACATGTCAAACACCGGCACCCAGCATTTTTAAAAAGTCGTGTAAACATATTTACAACCCGAATTCCTGAAATGTTGGGAAATGTTTTTTTTTTTTTTTTATTTGAATAAAATGAAAACTAAAAGACTTTCAAATCACATGAGTTAATATTTTATTCACAATAGAACATAGATAACATAAATGTTTAAACTGAGAAATTTTATACTTTTATCCACTAAATGAGCTCATTTCAAATTTGATGCCTGCTACAGGTCTCAAAAAAGTTGGCACAGGGGCAACAAATGGCTGAAAAAACAAGAAAGTTTGAAAAGATTCAGCTGGGAGAACATCTAGCAACTAATTAAGTTAATTGACATCAGGTCTGTAACATGATTAGCTATAAAAGGGATGTCTTAGAGAGGCAGAGTCTCTCAGAAGTAAAGATGGGCAGAGCTGTGAAAGAGTGTGTAAAAAGATTGTGGAATACTTTAAAAACAATGATCCTCAACGTCAAATTGCAAAGGCTTTGCAAATCTCATCATCTACAGTGCATAACATCATCAAAAGATTCAGAGAAACTGGAGAAAGGCAGAAGACCTTTATTGGATACCCGTGGTCTTCGGGCCCTCAGACGACACTGCATCACTCATCAGCATGATTGTGTCAGTGATATTACTAAATGGGCCCAGGAATACTTCCAAAAAACCACTGTCGGTAAACACAATCCGCCGTGCCATTTGCAGATATCGACTAAAGCTCTATCATGCAAAAAAAGGAAGCCATATGTGAACATGGTCCAGAAGCGCTGTTGTGTCCTGTAGGCTAAAGAGGAGGGAGACCTTCCAGCATGTTATCAGCGTTCAGTTCAAAAGCCAGCATCTCTGGTGGTATGTGGGTGCATTAGCCACAAACTCTTCAGCAGCTGGAAACCCATATCAGGCAAGAATGGGACCATATTTCAACACCAAAACTCCAGAAACTCATAACCTCGATGCCCAGATGTCTTTACACTGTTTTGAAAAGAAGAGGAGATGCTACACCATGGTAAACATGCCTCCGTCCCAACTATTTTTAGACCTGTAGCAGGCATCAAATTTGAAATGAGCTAATTTTGTGCATAAAATTGTAAAATTTCTCAGTTTAGACATTGTTATCTATATTCTTTTGTGAATAAAATATTGTCTCATGCGATTTGAAAGTCTTTAAGTTTTCATTTTATTTAAATTTAAAAAACGTCCCAACATTTCCGGAATTCGGGTTGCACTTCACAAACATGGAAAACGGCGATAACGGCATATATACCTGCTGTCTGCAGGGTTGTGTTCTTTTCTCCGCCTCAGTGATATGTAATACTGAAAATTGTCACAGGAGATTTAATCTCCTAGCCCCACTTTTTGCTCTTTCAGTTGTGTAAATTGTGTTTATATTCCATCTCCGTTATCTCGTAACCCACGACACACAACAATCACAGCTCTGATCACGGCATCTTCCATCCACCGGTTTTTAGCGTGTTTGTACTGTAAATGCCGCGCTTAAAGACGCCGCTGTTGGGCGCTTCATAGTTCCTATTCCCTGTGCGATTGCAACCAGGAACATGGCCCGGGGGAGAAATTAGTTCTCGGGGAACTATCCTAGAGGCTAGTTGTTATAACTGAGTTCCTAGAACTATTTGGTGCAAAAGCCCCTACAGATGACTGGTCAACCGAGCTGCCAGAATAATGGTCTGGAAATAAAACTAAGCTGAAAAATCATAATTTTTTTCAGTAATAGGTTACATTTTCTCAGACTCTCAATTAGCAGTGTTGTGCAACAAGCAAGTAGAGATAAAGAAACACACCATCGGCTCTCTCTCGTATATGGCACTGGTACATCTGATTCTGTCTATTGAGTCAGTTTTTCCTAAACAGCTCTCTTTCGCATGTGTATAGCTATGGAAAATCTGATTCATTCCAGCTAAATGGTTAATCCTCAACGTATAGACATTGACTTATTATAAATAATGGTGGCTTGACAAGTGACAGTTTAAAGGTATACTGAAATGGAACAAATGGTTCCACCCATTTGGAGATTAATTTGATTATCATTCACAAGTTGAGTGATTAATTAATTTCTTCATAAAAGACAGTTTATAGTCTTGTACATTAGTCATTTTTTTACTGTTCTTCTAAAAATGTTGGCTTCAGCGATATCGTGCAAGCTCACATATAAGTCTGAAGTTGTAAAGCGATGCTATATGCTTTTGTGTTCTACAGTCGTGTAATTGCTCACTGATAGTAAAATGTTAAGTGGTTTAAATTTGAACTTATATGCCATGTACCTCTTTCATTCTCATGCTGTTGTCCCATAATGCAATGACATTAACGGCTGCTCTGGGAAATGTAGTTTATGACTGTTACATGAAGAAGCTCAGTGAACCACAAATACTACAGTTATTTACATGTCCATGTAATTTCAGTACTGCTTTGATGTTTAATAACCTGGAAAGTGATAGAGATTAAATGTGTGAATGTTTGACTCCTGATTTTATTGAAAGAGACATGTTAGATTAAGCTCAATGGTGAAAGCTCCCTTGAAACCAATTATTCCACCTGAAAGAACATTCCTTAGTAAATATTGTGACTGTTCTGACATTGCTAAAGAAAGAGATCTGATAACAACCAAAATGTAAAATCAGGATCTTTAAACATGTGTCAAGTAAGTGCTTAGTAAAATAAAATTCCATCATGTTTGGTAAAGCAAGCATAACCATTACTATTATTAGCTCATAAAATTGTATTATTGATAAATATATAATTGCACTGTTTGCAAATATGACTGTGCAGAGATAACAGATTTTAGTTGATACACAGCCATTAATCTTTTATTTTTCTTTCTCAGTTTCTTTTCTTTTTTTTTGGCATTCTTTGAAAAAGACGCCATTTTGTCCTTCTGGTTTCAATGAGTGCTCTTTTGATAAGGACTCCAGCAGTTGGGAGAGACAGGCGGCTCTGTTGTCATCACAGGCAGACACAGCAGCTTGTGGTGGCAGCACCAGAACACGGCCAGACGGGGTCACGACCCCCCTCAGAAATCAAACCTGCACTCCGCCACATGCAGCGCTTCTGTTTGAAGTGTTTTTGAGGTAGAGTGAGCTTTGAGCAATGATAGTGGACCTTGATCAACAGCTTTCACATCTATTATAATCTTTAATCTTTTGCAGTCCTTAAAGTTGGAATGTAATAGAAGTTGTGAATATAGACTTCCCTATTGTAATGTATATCCAAACTGCTTCTCGGAGAAAAAAAATGGTAGGACAAGACATGATTTTGTCCATTGGATTGGATCATTGTGGTTTGCTTTTGCTATTATTTCATGAGTGACAGGTTGTTCCGCTATGAGCTTAGAATTGTTCCTTTATTCCAAATAAATAGATTTTGTTCCACAAATAAATGTAGATTCATGAAAATTAATTAAAGGATTAGTTCACTTTCAAATGAAAATTACCCCAAGCTTTACTCACCCTCAAGCCATCATAGGTGTATATCACTTTCTTCGTGACGCCAGTTTACACTTTCTTCGTAAGTAGAATATAGCAGGCGGTATGGCGGAAGCTAGATATTTTACTTCATAACTTGTTAAATATGGATTTTTTTTTTTTTTTAACAAACGCATTACTTCAGAAGGCATTTATTAACCCCTCGGAGCCGTGTGGAATATGTTTATGATGGATGGACGTGGATGGAGACACTTTCTTCAGCTCATACTCATTGATCCCTATCACTGCCATTATAAAGCTCAGATGCGTCAGGATATTTATTAATATTTCTCAGATTGTTTTCATCAGGAAAAAGAAAGTCATATACACCTAGGATGCCTTGAGGGTGAGTAAAGCTTGGGTCATTTTCATTTGAAAGTGAACAAATCCTTTAAATTCACAAATAAATAAAATGAGATTTGCCAATAAAAAACATATTCACAAATATGCTTTTATGCTACAAACACAACTGCCTGACATTCACTTCCTGTACATTTGTGGATGGCTTTCTGTGAATTTTTGAATCCATACATGCATTTGTGGATCGCTTCTTATGCATTTTTGGATTTTGAAACATTTTTTTAACTCCACCCACCGTCTATTCAAGCCAATCAGATAACAGCCACATTGCATTGGGACCCACGTATATCCACAAATGCATGCAGTGATCCACAAATGCACAGGAAGTGATTCACAAATGAATGCCAGGCAGAATTGTGTTAAAAAACATAAAAACATATTTGTGAATAGCATTTGTGAATTTAATTCATTTTTGTAAAACTCACATCACATTATGAAATAAATGTTTTTTCTCCAAAACACGTTGGCCAGAATTATTGGAACCCTTAGAATGTTTTATGTTTTATACACGAGGGCCAACTTCCCTTAATCATTCATCACAATGAGTAAAACTAAAGAATATAGTTCTGATATGCAGCAAAAGATTGTTGAGCTTCACAAAATAGAAAGTGGCTGTAAGAAAATATCTAAAGCATTGAAAAATCCCCATTTCCACTATCAGGGCAATTATTAAGTTCCAATCAACTAAAAATGTTACAAATCTGCCTGGAAGAGGATGTGTGTCTAAATTGTCCTAATGCACAGTGAGGAGGAAAGTTAGAGTGGCCAAAGACTCTCCAAGGATCACAGCTGAAGAATTGCAGAGATTAGTTGAGTCTTGAGTCTCAGAAAGCCTGAAAAAAAAAAAAAAAAAAAAAAAGATCAAACAGCCTACATCACCACAAGTTGTTTGGGAGGGTTTCAAGAAGAATCCTCTGCTCTCATCCAGAAACAATCTCCAGCATATTCAGTTGTCAGACAAGACTGGAACTTCAAATGGGACCAGCTTCTATGGTCAGATGAAACTAAAAAAAAAAAAACCTACCAGATGGGTTTGGTGCACACATGGATTAAAAAGTACCCCATGTCCACGGTTAAATATACCGCTGGATTTTTAATGTTGTGGGCCTATTTTTCTGCTGGAGGTCCTGAACATCTTGTTCAGATACATGGTATCGTGGATTCTATCAAATACCAACCTCTTCTGCTAGAAATCCAATAATGGGCTGTGGTTGGATCTTCCATCAGGACAATGATCCAAAACAAACATCAAAACCAACACAAAAATGTGTCACTGAGCACAAAATGAAGCTTCTGCCATGGCCATCCCAGTCCCCTGACCTCAACCCTAAAGAAAATGAGTGGAGTGAACTGAAGAGAAGAAGCACCAACATAGAGCTAGGAATCTGAAGAATCTGTAGAGATTCTGCATAAAGGAATGGTCTCTGATCTCTTGTCAGGTGTTCTCCAAACTCATCAGGCATTATAGGTGAAGACTCAGAGCTGTTATCTTGGCAAAAGGAGGTTGCAAAAAGTATTGAATAAAAGGGTGCCAATAATTATAGCCAATGTGTTTTGAGGAAAAACATTTATTTCATAATGTGATTAATAGTAATAATAGCATACAGATATGTAAAGGCTTTTTTTAAACTTACAGGGTATTGTTCCCCTTTACTTGAACATACTTACTTTATAGGTATACTATAATTACCGGAAGTTACGCTGTAATAACATTGTAATTACGCAGTACTTTCCGGGCTGTAATCTAAAGCGTTACCTTATGTTTAATTTTTGTGAATCTATTTACATTTATTTGTGGATCATAATCTATTTATTTGGAATAAAAGAATGATTCTAACCCCATATTCCACACTTGTACCAGCACAGAAGAGAAAGATGTCATTGGGTTTCCACTGACAGAATCTGGCTAAATTTTCATTCATTCCTTGAGGGAAACCCAGGAGTCCGTCACTGTGGCTGGCAAATTCTGACTGGAAAGGGAATTCCATGCAGGTTCCTGCATCAAACCAAGTTGGAAAATACTGACTGCATCCTTACACAACACCTATTAAAAAATAAGCAAATGTAGTCAAATAAGGGTTGCTTCCACCTAGGTTTAGTTTTGTTATGTAATGTCAGGAACACTCCTCTGTTTATGAAAACACTCTATTACAATGGACAGACAATGAATATTTTTGCATTTCCTTTTAATGACTCCACCACAAGGTGAGACAGCAGTGTACATACATACAATTGGTTGTATCATGGTAGCAATAGAGTTCAACACTGACTGCCCACTTTTTTGAAGAATATTGCAGGTTTAGTTGGGCTCAGTTGACAGCTTTTGTGATTATCGCAATAATAATTATTGCAATTATTTTTGAATGAATGAACTACTCATCCCATAAAGCATTATGAAATAATTAATGCAAACTAATAAATACATTTTCAATTTTTTGTAATGGTTCGACATCCCACATAACTAACATTGCCTAGGTACAGTGTTATCTAGCTAGCAAAGGTTGTTAACATTAGGTAATGTTACATGTCTCTTCTATATTTGCCTGCAAATCTCACTATTGCCACACGATCGCTACGATACCTTTTTACAGGTGCATTTCACTTCAGGATTGTGGGGCAGTGTAGCATTTTACTGTGAATTTGGCAATTTATACTATATATTTGTATAAATTAAATTAAAATCAAGCTGACATTATCCTCTACAAAAGTATATATTGCAATAATCTTAAAGGGTCGTCTTAAAAGGTATATGTTATTACTAAAAAACTTTTCACACTATACATTTTGAGTGCTGTTTTAACTTACAAACACTTATGTTACAACAGGACTGTTGTGTGTGTGTGTTTGTGTATGTGTGTGTGTTATTCTCCATCATCACCTCATTAAGCCTGGAACAGCAGGTGAGTAGAACCCGGCCAATAAGAGCTTTAATCAATCAGCTGCTAATGATGCATGCTGGGACAGGCAGAGTTTGAGGTGAGGGATGTAGATCTTAGCACTGGTTAAGTGGGGACTGAAGTGTTTGGTGTGCTTTTCTTTTTTGGGTAAACCCTGTGTTGAACATCTGAGGGAGAAGTAATCAAGAGAGTAGTCAGGAGGATTGCATGAGGTGTAGATAGCCCTTGTTTTACAGCTCAGAGAAATATTACATAAGTGGATTGAGCCTAGAAGCCTGAGCATGCCAGGTCTTGCTGTTGCACCCTGGGAAAATCTGTGCATATGGGTGTGTGTGTGGGAGTAGAAAGACAGACTGTGTGTGGAACTGTAAATAGCCCAAGTGTTAATAACACTCATATTTAGGACATTTTCTTGTCACTGTCTTATGACTACATTATGTTTTCAAATGATTCACCCAATCAGCATCTAATACATAAAGGTAAAATTAAACGTATCCATGCAACTGAAGTGGTAAGATGTGTGTACAGTATCTTTGTGTTTCTTTTTTTCCTGGTAGTAAATGAGTAACTGAATTTCACCAGATAATGATTTAACAGAAAAATAAAAACAAACAAAACAAAAAGGAAGATGGGCCAAGCATATACCCCAGAGGCACTTCGTTATCAGTCTAATGACTACACTCACTATATATGTCTATGTATATATGTATGCATATGATTGTATCTCGAAACTAAAACTAAGAATGATAGAATTAAAGCTAAACTAAAATGAAAATACTGTTTTGGCACAGTCAACATAAGAATATACCAAAGCAAGAATATTAGTTCAGCTTAGATATTTTTGCTCTTTTCCGACATTTTATTAATTGCTGTTTTTAAAGTGCAGCACTATACCAGCAATTCTTGGTGAAGGAATTCTTGATGGTTTATGCTAAATTTTTGTCAGTGTCCTCACTGCAGCCTGTAGCGCAATGACGTGTTGGATTAAATCCAATACGTAGTGGATGTTGTAGCATGCATGTTCTGTGGTGTATTTTGATGATGCCATAAACGCATGTGCAGTAGCACACGATCTTAGCATTAAAAGCTAAATGTAATCGATAAATAATGTAAACTAATCTAATTCTAAAGGCCCTGATATACAGCAAAATTCTTTTTCACGCTTTGCTTAGGGGTAAAAAGAAGTTCAAAATGTGTGACCAGCAATATACTGTTAGCAATCATTCCGATGCCGCCCACGCTGCTGTGAGTGGCGTTTAGATGAAAAACACAACATGAATACCAGTGGATGTCTGACAGACTCAACAGAAGAGTTGAACCGGTGGAGCACCAGAGCACACCTACATATTTGCAGAATGTTCGCTTTGGCAAGCTGTTTCGAACTCCTGAAACAAACACACAAACTTCCCTTTGTATGGATTTTGTTCAAAATGACATTGTAGCACACACGACTAACAACCTATGCATAAACCACTTTCTAATGCCTTGGACCAGAAGACTAGGGGAGTGCAAGGCACAAACTAACAGGGTTAGTTGTAACACGCATTTGTTAAATACTTCCACACATGCTAGCATGAAGAAACTTAGCATATTTACTAGTTGCCATATCAACAATATATAGAGAAAAAATTGCTCCAAAATTCAGAAATATTTGGAAGATATCACTGAACATTTATTTAACAATAGCAAAAGTAAATTTCTTACTTAAGCTAATTTTTCATCTATATTTTTTTGTGTTTATTTAAAATTAGACAAATCTGATATTATTTTAAACTCCAATCTGTTTAGCAGTTTGGGTAGTTCTGTAATGCTTCACTAACTAGCAGAAGACACTAACCAGGTTTAAATTCCATTTGCGCAGATAGGTAACACTAAGTTACAATGTGCCCCGCTATTAGAACTATGCTATTCTATGCAGTTACGATACAACTGGCATAATCAACTTTTATGAATGTCTGTTGAGAAGCCATGAAAAAAAAGGTGAATAAAGACTGAGAGGAAGAACCTGAACATTCAGAAAATATTATTTCAAGAAATTTACAGCATTTGTACTGGCTCGTCTATTTATCTCGTGTTCTGTGAGAATGTTTACTGTCAAACCACAAAATTATTTAAATTTGAATTTCTAAAAAAATTCCATTATGTTATATGAAAAAAAATAATAATTGTCTTTTATTGACAAAATATTTTAGTTTGTCATGTATATATTTTTTTAATTAAATCAGATAACATTTTTAGTTGTCATATGGTGCCCCATCACGTTACAATGTGGTTTTCAGGTAAAATGTCAGATGACACACCAAATCAGAGTTCCTTTCAATTAATTGTCTTTGGTAGAAATGATTGAAGTAAATAAACAGGAGTTTAGCTCAGTTCAATGTCCTTCGTACTCCTGTTTCGGTGTTCAGGCCCGCCAGTTTCCACCAATTTTGAGCACTCCTCGTTGATGGCAGAAACCGTTCTAACTTAGAACTCCAAGAAACTCCTCGTTCAATTTCAAAAAGAGATGTAGAAGGACAGGAAACAACAAGATAGAGGAAAAAGGGGGAAAAAAAACAAAACAAAAACCCAACCTTGCAAAGACAAGGCAGAAAAATCACAATTAATTCCCATTTAACAGCATTAACATTTCAAATTATCATTTCAACACGATAAATGCTTTAAAGTGCATCAATACATATTTCTCAACACTTATTTCTTTCTTTTATCACATTTCTTAACAGAAATATAACTATATTAATGAAGAATAACGTCTTAGGGTGAGGTATGTGCACTGGATTAGCTTGTAGCTCGTAGCACATGGGCCCGCATAGTTAGCAAAAACTCCACAAGAGCTACGTTACACTGATCACACTCATAAAGTTAGAAAACCGACATAAACACTTTTAAACAGCATATCAACAGTTAATTTAAGTGATAAATATTCACATATGAACTAATTTCTTAATATATTTCACAAAAAACATACATCACAGTATCATTTAAGAACACTTGACTCCACAAAAGACTGAAAAATGCACAAATCGTGACTAAATATGGTAATTTATGAGCTCACTTACCAAGAATAAATTGTTAACGATCAGAAATAATCTCAGTGTATCAAGGAAATCTGTTTTATGCAGTTTTCATCAGATGAATCAGCTCAACTTCTCATTTAACGCTTAGAGTCAATAGAGAATGTGAATCTGACGTCACGTCGCATTGAATTCTGGGTATCCGTCTTTGTTTATCCGCCATGTTGACAGGTTGGCAGCCTTTCCATTATTGAGTTTAGTGCGGTAATTTGTTTTCTGTCAAGATTGTGAAAAATGTCACCATTGTATGTCATTAATCCTACATCGATAAGGGTTTCGATTTTTTCGCCATTTTTCGCCTTTTCTATGTGTAAAAACACCAAGGGAAGCGGGTCGAGGAGATGAAAAACAAACAACAACAAACAAAAAACTTAAGTCACTGAAATAAGGCCAAAAAATAAATATTAAATATGTGTTCACAAGACTTCTGGGTATTGGAGATTGTAGACTAAAATTTTTCAAAATTATGTAAATATTATCTTGCCTACTCGTTAATATAAAACAATATAGAGATTTAAATTTTGTAAGACACTTTTTGTGAAGAAACACAGTATGCATGGAGGCGTGAATCTTCATGGATAATGCTGTGTTTCACACCTGAGAAGAAAAAGACCTGCATAATGACCTGCATAATGACCCGCATAATGAGCCTATTCAGTCAGGTAGACTATGTGAAAAAACCCTCTGTGATCATGCTGATAACAGTATTAACGTCCACTCTTGGCAAAAAAAACAAAACATGATTTTTGTGATCTCATGCATGCATGTATTATTGCACATCATGTGAAAGAAAATTTGTATAGGCCTATTATAGTTTAAATTACAGTACCAGTCAAAAGATTGGACGCATAGCGTGTTTTTAAAAGAAGTCTCAAGCTCATCATGCTGTATATCAAACATACAGAAAAAACAGCAATGCTGTGAAATATTACAATTTAAAATAATGTTTTTCTATTTTAATATACTTTAAAATATAATGTATTTCTGTAATGCAAAGCATCTGAACATTCATGTTACCTCTATGGCATTTCATATAGGCTTTTAGCTTAAAAGCATGCACATTTGGAGAAATATTGATGGATTCTCATATGTTTATGTCAGTTTTCTATACAGAGGAGTCCTATTTATTCAATATTTATTGTCATCACTATGAGCGATGGATACTGTGTTTTCCATTCATACTTGCAGCCGGAGGGTGCTCTGTGCACATTTAGTCCACAAATTACTCATAGGCACAGGCATACCATGTGACATTCCAGGAACTAACAGAGGCTTTCAGAGATCTAACCACGCATCATGTTAGTTTTTTTTTTATTTTGCAAAAAGCACAACATTTTGTTTTTACCCTGAGTGTATAAGTGGTACATCTACAAGTGGACTACAGGGGCAACGACTGACTCTTCTAAAGAAGAACTAAAAGCTTAACTTATACTCTGCAACAAGGACTGAATCATTAAGGTAAGTGGATTCAAATTTTTTATGGGGGCAACGCTCTCTCTGTGAGTGTCTGGGCGTCTTCAGGTTCCGTGCTCCTTTCTTCATTTTGAGTAGGGTATTCATTCAGGGACATAGAGTATTGTTCTGGTTCTGGTCTTTGCTCCACTGTGACATCTGGTTTGGTACAACTGGATTCAGGCTCATCCACACGTTTCCACTCCTACAGGTTCATCTTCTCCTTCCACAGGTTTCTATCCAGGTAAGTATTCCCTTGTAGGTTCTTCCTACTAGGATCAAGGACAGGTAAGTCGGATGCAACTTCTCGAACACAAGGTGAGGGCTCAAGGGCCCGTAATAATTTGAGTTTCAGAGCCCAATGTTCTTCCAGGTACATAACATGGAATTTGCTCATCCTCAGACTCCGAGCATTCAGAAACAAACTCTGACTCTAAACAGAAAGGCTAATATTAGCGTAGATGCCATTCTTCTTCTGATGTAACAAGTACATCTGGTGTTATAGGAAGTGTTCCCGGTTTCCGGCTGACCTAATTTATGCAGCCTAACAATCCTTTAACGGATTTGAAAAAATAAATTGATAATGTGTTATGTGTATGCCAGGTTAAAGAGATGCGTTTTTAGTTTAGATTTAAACTGACAGAGTGTGTCTGCTTCACGAACAATGCTAGGAAGATTGTTCCAGAGTTTAGGTGCCAAATAGGAGAAGGATCTACCACCTGCAGTTGATTTTGATATTCTAGGTATTATCAACTGGCCTGAATTCTGAGATCGCAATAAACGTGAAGGACTATAATGCATTAAGAGCTCGCTCAGGTACTGGGGAGCTAAACCATTTAGTGCTTTGTAAGTAATTAGCAAGATTTTAAAATCTATACGATGTTTAACAGGAAGCCAATGCAGTGTTGACAGAACTGGGCTAATATGGTCATACTTCCTAGTTCTAGTAAGAACTCTAGCTGCTGCATTTTGTACGAGCTGTAGTTTATTTATCAGGCGAGCAGAACAACCACCCAGTAAAGCATTACAGTAATCTAGCCTTGAGGTCATGAACGCATGAACTAACTGTTCTGCATTTTTCATTGAGAGCATATGTTGTAGTTTAGATATATTTTTTATTTCCTGTCAATACCTAGATGACCCATGTCATCATGAAGGCTCTTTAACACCATGTCTCTCAATGTGGTGGGCAGTGCCAACTAATAGTGAGAGGCTCCACGCTCCTGTCTCCTCCTATAGAGCACTCAATTTCTCAGCTCATGTCGGTTCCACTCTTTAGACCACAAACTCATGGTAGGTGGCTGGTCTCTCAGGTTACAAGGTTTCACGCCTTTCTCCAACCATTCAATAACAATCCTTATTTCTGGATCTTTCCTCTGCAGGTCTGCCAAGGAAGCTTCTGAGAGATGAGGAAAATCTGGATGACCATGTTTATCTTCATGTTGGAACTCATTTGGCAGAGCATCCTCATGGTGAGTAAGGGATTCAACTAAGGTAAGTGAGGAGTGAGAGGGACTAGGATTTTCAGATGACCCCACCACCTGATGCCTTTCACAGATCGCCTTTATTGTGTCTGCCATGAGAGCAGATGACTCAGCTCCTGGCCCCATGAGATGGTGTAATGTGAAATGTTTAATCCTTTCTCTCTCTTTTTGTGAGACCAGGTCATCTGGAGGCTCACCATGCGGTCGTTGTGAAAGCCCATCAGCATCTTGATTTTGGCTACCTGCTCTGTACTGCAGCTTAAAACTGTAAGTCAACAAGCTGGAGAGCCAGCGGTAACTAGTGGCATCAAGCTTTGCTGAATTTAGAATATACGTCAAGTTAGAATTATGACAGCACCATAGAGGTAGTCGTTAAATTTGGAGGTGACTGCCCATTTTAGCGCCAAAAAACTCGCCAAAAAGTGGTCACGCACATCTGTATCCAGCGTATCCAGCGAAACCTAAAAAGGACCTCAACTCTTTTAGGTTTGTCGGCCTTGGCCAAGTCTTTAAGGCCTCAATTTTCGCCGGATCAGTCTCTACCCCATCTTGTGAGACTATATGGCCCAGATACCTCACTGACGTCTGGAAGAATCAACATTTCTCAGGCCACAATTTAAACCCAAACTCCTTCAGTCGGTTGAGAAGTTGCAGCAATCGGGATTCATGCTCTTCTAGAGTCTTTGAAAATACTATGAGGTCATTGATGAGAACCAGTACCTGTTTCCTGTTCAAGTCTCCCATGCACCGTTCCATTAATCTTTGGAAGGTGCTCGGCGCATTGGTAATCCCCTGCAGCATTCTGTTGAATTCCCAGATCAAGGCGGGCAGAAAAATGCTGTTTTACACTTATTCCATCTCAATTTGGTAGAATCCAGATTTCAAAGCACCGAGAACCACTTGGAGCTGGTTAGTGTTGAAAAGACCTCCTCTAGGTTTGGTAAGGCATATGCATCCTTAATAGTTTGTGAGTTGAGTCAATGCACAGCCGCACTTGTACCAACCCTAACCCAACATGTAACTTTTTAAACATTAAAATAAATCAAATAAAATGTTTACATGTGCATCTTAAATTTCTTTCTTTTTATAGGTTTGACATGGGCTATAGTAAACTAGGTTACACCATCACACCTGTTTCACTTAAAGTATTTCAGGGCCTTAAAGGGTTAGTTCACCCAAAAATGAAAATTATGTCATTTATTACTCACCTTCATGTCGTTCTACACCCATAAGACCTTCGTTTATCTTCAGAACACAAATTAAGATATTTTTGATTAAATCCGATGGCTCATTGAGGTCTCTGTTGCCAACAATGCCACTGAACCACTCAAGATCCAGAAAGGTACTAAAGACATTTAAAACAGTTCATGTGACTACAGTGGTTCTACCTTAATATTATAAAGTGACGAAAATACTTTTTGTGCGGCAAAAAAAACAACAATAAAATAACGACTTTTTAACAATATATAGTGACGGCCGATTTCAAAACTCTGCTTCGAAGCTTTACAAATCTTTTGTTTCGAAACCTCGTTTACTGAAATCACATGACTTTGGCGCTCCGGACCACTGATTCGAAACAAAATATTCATAAAACTTCGAAGCAGTGTTTTGAAATCGCCCATCACTTAATATTGTTGAAAAGTTATTTTGTTTTTTTGCCTCACAAAAAGTATTCTTGTCATTTTATAATATTAAGAGCCATCGGATTTCAACAAAAATATCTTAATTTGTATTCCGAAGATGAACAAAGGTCTTACGGGTGTAGAATGAACATGAGGGTGAGTAATAAATGACATTATTTTCATTTTTGGGTGAACTAACCCTTTAACCCTATATGACTGAGCATGCTTTACAACATCTACTACATATTGGATTTAATTGCGTATGTCATCGCGCTACAGACTGCAGCGAGGACGTCTTGGGATTTTTTACTGGATCGATCTATTTATCTTTTGTTAGCTTTTTAGACATTGTCAAGCAAGCATTCAAAATTGGTTGTTTTTCTAATTAAAATGAGTCATATGAATCTCTTTACATTTCAGTTCAATTCTGTTTTCTTATATTTAAATGTGAATTGCAATTCTGTGTCCTGTGTATACATTTACAGACAGTGTTCTCCCCCATGCGACCTGAGATGCTGGGATAGGTGCCAGCATCTCCCAGACCCTACAGAGATAGGATAGAGTCGTTGGATAGATAGAAGTCCCTGAATGTTAGATTTGGTTGGGTCTGTGCTAACTTGAGATATTGTGACAGAATGGTATGATATGGACATGGTATGGATCAAATCTAGTGATCATTGTTTTTTTTCTTATAAATAGACTGTATCAACTGTGGTATAAACACTATAGCAAAATCCCTACCAACAGCCATTTCTTCTGTCACATGCTATATACTGTTATTCACTTGTATTATTATCGGATTTGTCCAGGGACATCCCTGTTTCTGTACAGATAAAATAGGCCTCTGGTTACTTCTGGAATACCAGTGTCTGCTTGTAATGCCATGGGGAACCCTGGCTGTGAAATTTGGGCTACATCAGAGAGCATACTGGGAGAACACTCAGAATAGCCAATGGCTATGGAGCATGAATAGAGTAATGCAGAAGGTCAGTTCCTCATATTCTCTATTTAAACGTCTGATTCATTCTTTTACTTTACTCCATGGCAGCTCTCTACACCTCCTGTTGTTCTACGGTTCTTTTGGCATTGTAATGATGGACCACATCTTAGACTGTGTGTGTGTAACAATGCTGCTTTGTCTCCTACAGAGTGCTGGAGCTCACAATAGATCTTTTATCCAGTGAGTGTTGGGTTTCCAGACTGCAGGCTGCCTCTTCAAGTCAAAAGTGTGACAGCTTGCAGTGGCCTTACTCTGTATGCTATTACTCACACACACACACACACACACAGGTTTGTTTTGCTATCAAAGTAAGGACATTTCATAGGCGTAATGGTTTTTATACTGTACAAACTGTACATTCTATCCCTCTACACTACCCCTACCCCTAAACCTACCCATCACAGAAAACATACTGCATTTTTTCATTTTTAATAAAACATTGTTTAGTATGGTTTTAAAGCTATTTTAAATATGAGGACTTATGAAATGTCTTCATACTTCATGTTTATGTCGTAATACCAGTGTAATACCCATGTCATTATACAAATTTGTGTCCTCATAAATCACAAAACGTGTACGCATGCACACACACACACACACACACACACACACACACACACACACACACACACACACACACACAGAGTTTTACTCTCTCTTTCCTTTTTCACCCAGCCATTGATACTCATACTGTTACATCTCAATTGCATCACTACTCTAAACAAAACTCATATGCCCATTCTTCATAATGCCGCAGGACAAAAACAATGGGCCACTCTGAAAAATGCCTAAAAACAAGAAAACTCCACTGTTGTAGCCCAGTGGAGCTTTTAGGACGATTCCAGGTTATAAACAAGTTAAAGGGTTAGTTCACCCAAAAATGAAATTTCTATCATTAAGTACTCACCCTCATGTCACCCATAAGACCTTAGTTCATCTTCGGAACACAAATTAAGATATTTTTGATGAAATCCGGGGGTATCTGATCTACACATAGGCAGCAACGTCATTACACCTTTTGGTGTCTAAATCCCTATCCCTAAAATCAGAGGGAAATGATAGGTAAATAACACTGATGCAGAAGCACCTAACCCTGGTTGTAAGCCTAAACTTAACATAAACTGTAAACTTGTCCCTCAAATCTATTTTATTGGAATGTTGTTCCAGGATCAACAAAGATATTGATTCAGGAACATGTTGCACTTGGTAAAATCAGGTTCTGCAAATTAACCACTGGGGATAGCTGTAACAAGAGGTAAGACATTATTTTACAGTGTCCTTGTGTTACATGTACTTACTGTAGTATTAACAGTAAATTATACATAATTACATGCAACTAACCCTAAATAAAACTCTAACCCTGGGCGTACTGTTTGCCTAGCAGCATTTATAAATGACATTCACAGATGTCATTTCATGTTGTTGACATTGTTTCCTTTTTGCTAAAAGATTATATTTAAAAAGATTATATTTAAATAAAATTAGTGCATAACATGTATCAAATAAAATATAAACAACACATGCCGTTTGCCGTTGTAGATATCTCTCTGCAGACAAAGCACAAGCCTCAGGCTATCTGGGTTCACAGAACTATTCAGGCTTGCAGTGAAGACCGCTGGCTGGTGTGGGAGCTGAGGTTGGATAAGGTCAATTTCCAGCTGTACTTTTGGCTGAACTTTGTTTGATTACAAAGGAGAAAACAAACACTGAGCCATTTCCCCAAAGAAAAGCTGGCATTTTATATGAAATAGTAGTATAAAATATAATAACATTGATCACCTTTTCTCTTTCCATTTGCACTGCTTTTTAAGCACCTGAAGTCAAACTTATTGACACCAATTTGTTTATTCTTGTGAAGGTTTGCCTGTATACTATAGTAATGTGAGATGTCAAAAATAAAAAAAATAAATGTGTAATACATACATCCTTATGTGGGGCTGCATGAGTGCTACTGGTGTCGGGGAGCTGCATTTCATTGATGGCATCATGAATTCACAGATGTTCTGCTCTATTCTGAAAGAGAAGATGCTACCATCACTCCGTGCCCTTGGTCGTCGTGCACATTTCCAACATGACAATGATCCTAAACACACATCTAAGGCCACTGTTGGATTTCTGAAGAAGAACAGGGTGAAAGTGATTCAGTGGCTCCTGATCTGAACACAATCAAACACCTATGGGGAATTCTGAAGTTGAGCATCACTCACCATCCAGCATCCAGTTTCTAAAAGAGGTAATTCTTGAAGAATGAAAAAAGATAGATGTTGCAAAATGTCGCCAACTTGTTCATTCCATGCCTAAAAGACTTGGTGCTGTCATTAAAAATCATGGAGGCCATACAAAGTACTAGATGTAGTAGTTTTTGTTGTGGGGTGGGGTTGCTTTTGTTAACACTATCAGGTAGGTTTAGGTGTAGTGTTGGTGGTACTTTATTTTAAAACGTAATGGAGCATTAGCGCCACTCACCAGACATTTCAAATCAGAATTGCGGTGATACGTATAAAACCAGCGTAATAAAAACGTACCATATTCACGTTAAACTGTTTCGGAAAAAAACTGAACATGCTTTTAGCGCCACTCAGTTGACATTTCACATTGAAACTGTGACGAAACGTACATGGCACTACGTAATTTCGTTTTGCAAAAATGTTCCCACAGGTACGTTTTTCTAATGAGACTGGGCTGGTAATCTAAGTTATATTATTAACCTTACTTTCATGTTATAAGTTAAACTGATGTTATATTAAACTTGTCAGCATTTTGGAAATTGTTTTTGTGTTCATTGAGATATTGTTTAAAATGCTACTTTTCAAAGGGATTGTACTCATTTACGGTGAGCACCGTATGTATATATATATATATATACTTCAAAAAAGTTAGAAGCACCAGCAAAAATTTAGGAGCACCACAACTATAACAATAATTTTATGAGATTGTTTTAAATATTTTTGAATATATAAATAAAAAATGTTGGAAAGAAACGTTTAAACATAAAACTTAACCGCCAGTAGGTGGCGCCAGGTGGCGGTCTTTGAGTCAGTCATTCATTGCTGATAAAACAGAACAAAAACAGTCAATATTGTGTCTAAAATGTAAGTGATTTAATTTTAACTACTTTTTACAGTTTATTTACCTGTTGTATAAAATCAGTGTCACATGTTCAAACTTTGTTTTTTTTCAGGATATACAGGAAAAGCAATCTTGGTCGTGTAATGTTACTTAACCCTTTGACATGTACGATCACACTGGTGTGATCAGTCTTGGCTGGTCCCTGGAGCGTACGACCACACCGGTGTGATTAACGTTCAGTGCATCACATGATCAGCTGCCAAATTCAAATGTGCATGTGCGCTTTGGCTGGCGCTAAACCAGAGACAGACGCACGCAGTGCTTTTCATATATCACAAATATGCAGTGTTTTCAACCGCATAATTATCTCAGGTTATGTATGTAACCATAGTTCCCTGAGAAAGGGAACGAGACGCTGTGTCCGATAGGATCACTTTGGGAATGCCCCCAGCGTGATTGCATCTGATGCACGTCAAGAAGTACCGGCTGTAAAGTCTCCCTGGCAGCAACCGGAACCTGTTCTATAGCCTCCTTTGCTAACAAGGTCTTAATTCTTGCTCCAACAGCAGAGCCTGCTCTGGAAGTACTGTTGTCTGAAGCACTCCTTTGTATAGAGGTGGGCGGCACCAAAACTGAATTTTGTAACCTTTCTCTATAATTTGCAGGACCCAACGTGAGATATTTGGAAGAGATTTCCATTCTGCCAGAAAATCTACTAAAGGAACCAGCCTCTTTAGGCTGGCCTCTGTTGTATTGACAGCATATATTTGATGTAGATCTATCCTCCTCAGAGGATGCGAATGTGACGCAGCGTCGGGTGAACTCTGCATCACTAATTCACTGGGAACCGCTGCGCCCTGAAGCACCAAGGGTGGCGGGGTTGGCAGAATGGCCCCCTGAGGGCCACAAGGTGGGACAGGCACCGTATACTGAGTTCCTCATAGCCCATTCTTCTGTGCTGCCTTCTTAGCCTGAAATACGACCCTCAGGTCCGTCTTCGGCTTAGAAGGCTTGGGCTGGGAGTGCCGTCCCGGCCCACCGTATCTTTGAGGTGGAGCACGAGAGGCGACACTCTCTTTCTGCTGCGCTCAATATGAGGAGCTGTACGGTTGGGGTTGCTCACGCCCAGCAACCCCAGAGGATGGATGGCAGCGTGGAAGGTATTTCTTGAACGCCTCCACTTGCTTTTTGGCTTCTTGAAACCTGTCGACGACCGATGTTACAGCATCGCCGAACAGGCCAGATGGTGCAAGTGGGGCATTGAGGAGAAAGGCCCTGTCCTTATCTTTCATGTCAGACAAATTGAGCTACAGGTGCCTCTTTGTCACCATTAAGGCTGTCATAGACCGCCCAACTGCTCTGGCGGTCTCCTTTGTGGCTCTTAGAGAAAAATCTGTTGCTCGATGCAGTTCTTGAACTGCGTCTGGGCCAATCCCCTCTCCGCCATCCAAATCCTTCAGCAGGTCGGCTTGGTACGCTTGCAAAATATCCACAGTATGCAAGCACGCACCAGCCTGACCTGCTGCCGTATATGCTTTACCCACTAGCCCTGATGTAGCTTTTTGCGGCTTAATGGGAAGCGTAGGGGCCTTCAGGGACGATGCTGAGCCCGGGGACAGATAGCTTTGGAGCGTCTGTTCAACCCTGGGCATCGCCCCATAGCCATTCTCTTTCAGCCCCCTTATATCTGAATAGTGCTTGACGTGAGGGCTGAAAAGTCATGATGAGTATGGCTTCTTCCATGATCTCACTAACTCATCATGAAGATCATGAAAGAAAGGAAGGCCCCTTGGTGAAGATGATTTAATAGATGTTAGGAAATGCTCATCTAGCTTGGTTTTAGGACGAGCGCCCTGTTTCTTGGCTGACCATTCAATATTCAACATAGACACAGCGCGAGTGATCACCTCCACCAGCTCCTCATATTCTGGGGAAAGAGATGGCGAGTCTTCTTCCCCCATACCGATGCTCAGAACATCCAGTGCTGAAGCGACGAGCCCTCTCCCTGGGCGGAAGAAGCCGCTGGGCGGGCTTCCGACACCAGAGAGGGTGTGATGGATCTACCAGGTGAGGGCTGAGAAGGGGCACTCGTGCCCGTCTCAAGCCCCGCTGATAAATCCATTTGCGAACCCTATGACATCTTTCTCCGCGCTGCCTCAGCAGCCACTGGTCCAGAGCTATGAGGAACGCTGGCCTGCACACCTTCCTTAAAAAGTGAGAGGCGGGAGCGGAGCATTCTCAAAGGAAGCTTCTCGCAATGCTCACATTCAGCCCCCTCGAAGACTAAAAAAGCATGCTCCGCTCCCAAACACATGACACATAAATCGTGTGTATCCCCACCCGTAAGGAAATGAGGGCAAGGAGGAGCACACAGTTTAAATGCCAGGTTTGCCATTGTAATATATATATATATATATTGAGCTGTACTATATTGGGACAGACAACAATAAATATGACAGACAGTTTCACATTGTGAATATTTTGAATAAAAAAGGAAAAATGAAATAAAAGCAGATCATCATATAGCGCTATTGTGGCTGCGGTGTGTCATGTAACAAGCAAACGCATAAACATGGAAACAATGAAGTACGTTCTACGTTCTAAGTACGTTCTAAATAACGGTCGCCTTGAAAAACTCACACTGGGGGCTCAGCCAGAATATTTTAAATTTACGTGTGAAAGGGTTAACTGTATTCTGAATATAAAAAACTCAAGTGTTAATGTTGAGCCCTGTGTAATGTTCTTTTTATCTTCTCTCTTTAGCTCTACATTTTGCGTGCTAGTTAGCTCCCTGTCACGTGGCAATGGAGCGCAGTGAAAGGGAGTGATTGACGGCTAATATAAACCAACTTAAAATCTGCTTTAAACTTAAGAACGTAAAGATGAACTTTAATTATGTGATAGAACGGTGGAGCGGTTACTGTATCAGCTCACAGCAGGCAAAAACTATGCAGTAATTAGCGAACATTTTGTAGAAAAAATTTAAACGGGTCGCACCTCAACAATTAATTATCGCACAAATGCTCCCAAATATATTTTGAGGTTGCACACATTAAATTTAGGCAGCATATGCCACCAAAATGGTCGCAATTTTGAGCCTTGTAGATAGATGGTTTTTATATTTTCCATTCTCTATCTAATTCAAACTATTACTAAAAAATATAATATTATCTCAATGATACAAGACAGCAATAAACTTGATAATATTCATAATGATATTTGAGAATAGAGTAGGTCCACCCTATTTTTGAAAGGTTTACCCACATGGAAAATCAATCAATTAAAAAATAATACAATTATCTATCTCTTACTCTCTGTGCTCCTTCCTAACTCTCTTTCTCTCCATGTGTGTCTCTCTGCAGCTGCTCTGTGGTTTACTCCAGCTGAACAGCCTTTTGGGTTCTTTACAATCTGCCCCCCAGCTGCCTCAATTAGAGTCACGATCTTATGGGCCATCCCGCTCCAAGGACAGAGCTGTCTCTCTCTCTCTCACTTTGTCTCTCTAACCAGCAGATGGTTAATGATTCATGGACAGGGTTGGTAGCTATGCGCACGTGTTTTGGTGAGTGTAGCATTTCTGAGGACGTTCCAAGGTGTGTTTTGTGCATGTACGTGTGAATACTCTGAATGGGGGATGGTAGGTTGAGGTCACTCGAACTCAAAAACATGTTTTTGTGTTTCTCATTTCTAAATGCTGACTTAGGGGGTTATCCATTTATCCATTCACTCAACTCCATGCATACAGGTGCTAAATTTACATTGTCATACAAAACTTGGACAAATGTCACATTTATTTGTATAGTTTTACTGTAATATTTTTTTTGTGTCATTTGGCTTAAAAGTTTAGAATGGAAACCCATTTTCTGCTTACTTCCTGCATAATAAGAGGAAGTGACTCTGGTCATAGGGAGCTCTGAGGGAGATACTACACTTTAGCAATGTGCCCGCTGTCAATCTTACAATGATTATGTGTGTAGCTTGGTGCATGCATATATTTAGTGTGTGTGTGTGTGTGTACCTCCTCCAATCCTCTCTGGTCTCCTCCTCCTAAAAACAGAAACACAATAGCCCCTATGAGAGAAAAAGAGAAGTGCTCACATTGTGAGCAGCCAACTTTCCTTGTGGATTTGGAAACAAAGAAAAGATGGAGAGAGACAATGGAGACAGTCAATGTAGTCAAACAGAGTGACACACCTCTACAGCAGAAAAGAGAGATAAAATCAAATGGCTCATTTACATGAAAGGCCTGTGGACAATACTGCTTCTGCCTGCATATGAAAATCACACTCTGACTCTCAGAGGAGCCAGGCTCCATTATGGAAAATGAAAGGATGGTTCACCTCAAAGTGTGCTCAGCAACAGCCCATTAACATCAACTCCAACTAAGACCAAATTCATCATTAACTCCTAAGATTTTGCCGCCAATTATGTGGCACATTTATTTAATTTATTTGCACCCTTGTGCTCTTTAAAAGAATGAAGCATGACAAGACAACTGCTGACATTAACTTATGTAGTTTTTGCATAACTACTAAATGTGTGCAGTGGAACAAAACAAACATGGAACAACTTAAAAGATTAGTTCACTTTCAAATGAAAATTACACCAAGCTTTACTCACCCTCAAGCCATTCTAGGTGTATATAACTTTCTTCTTTCTGATGAACACAATCGGAAAAATATTAAAATATATCCTGACACATCCGAGCTTTATAATGGCATCAGAACCAAGTCTCCTTGCAGCAGGTCTTCATTTGTGTGTGTGACGGATGGATTCTTGACGCTTGACATTTGATATTCAACAGTGCTTTGATCTGCCTGCATTGACACCATTTTCTTTAAGAGCTGCTGCGCAGCCAAAATTATATACCAGTTATCACTGTAAAGCTGCTTTGACAGAATCGGCATTGTAAAAAGCGCTATATAAATGAAGGTGACTTGACTTTTGACTCCTTTACACATTTTATAACCTCTTCACAAGTTCTCAGCTGGTCAAAATACCATCATATATAGGCTACGCACTTACAACGAGAGCATTTAGCCAGCACTAAGCATTGTTTTGGATGTTCGATGCGAAATATACGTCATAAAAGCCGACCAATCAGGTTGTGAACATGTCCATATGACTTTAGGTTCGGTGTTAAAAATGCCAATGTGAATGCTAAGCACACCTGGACTAAATGTTTTTTTTTTTTGTTTTTTTTTTCGAACCAAGCGAACCAAACTACAAGTGTGGACACACCCTAAAAGGCAGGGACCTTTGCTATATTTACTGCATTCAAGACGTACATATGCATATTATCAGTATACACATTCCCTGGGAATCAAACTCATGATCTAATGCCACATTCATCCAGGTCACCTTCAGGAATGGTTATTGTTGCTTTTTGTATGGGGTCTGATATTCCTCAACTTTCTGGAATTTGTTTACCTGAGGTGAGTTTTGACGATTTACCAGTCACATCATTTATTAGAGATACAGACATAGGCTGTTTCTCAATTCCAAGAATGGAAAGAATGGACTTATGTTCTCGTGAAGACCGGTCTTCACAAGATTGCTTAAGAACACATACTGATAAACGACCTGTCCTTCAGTGGTCTAGGAAGAAAGCGAAAAACAACAACAATAACAACAACAACAATAAAACATTTAATCCATCGATATCTCAGTAACAGGGGGATTGTAGATCCAGCAGGACCCCACTGATTGAAGTTTGTCTGTCTGATTGCAGTTTGCCAATCAATTAATCAATCAATCAATCAACCAATCAATCGATGAATCAACCCACCAATCAATCAATGTCAAAATGAATTGTCTTATAGGATTAAATGGCAAAATTGGTAAGGTACACCTTTGAAACATGACAAACACAGATTCTAGAAAGTCTATATGTGTTTCTGTTAGTCATCCTGTTCCCCTGAGTGCGAGGAACCAGTGTGCCATTTTGGGGTTTGTGTTCCTTAGCTTTAGCCATCAACTGAAGTGAACCATGATATGTTAAACTTCAGCTCAAAACTCAAGAACTTCCCATTTTCTTGTTAGGGTATCTTTACTTTTGTTATGGCTGACAAATGTTCTGGATAGGATGGGAAAGATCTGTGCCAAACTATCTCTGATAAATCTGCGAGGTAAAGTATATATTAAAGTAAGGTGAATGCACCTTAAGAGGATTTCAATTTTTCTTCTTCTTTAGACCATGGATCCTTTCTAGATATCCTTATCTAGCAATGATACTGTAACCCTAATCCTGGCCTTACAGTCCAAGGAAAACATGTTACTCTGTCTTTGTCTGAGGTTGAGGAAAGTTCCTAAATGCTTCCACCTTCTTCCCATGGGATCCTTTCTCCACCCTGCTCAAGCACTTGATCTTATTGCAGTTGCCAAGGGCAATTCTGGAAAGTCTCAGCTTCACAAATCATCAAAGATAAGAACATCTTTCCTTTCTTACTTCTGCCAGGTTTTGTGTTGATTTACTGGCACCTTAGATGCAACCTTCAGAATAATACCAATGCATTTAATTAATGTATTTTAATATCCAACTTGTAAAAAGACATCAAGCCTAAACACACTTTAAAAATGACTCCTTTAAAATGTTTGTCTCTTTTAAAGTATCCACAATCAAGACTAGATCTCAATTACATTTTAAACTTGTGAAGAGATCTGAAAAGAACAGTGGGAAGAAGGCACCCTTCAAATTGGAAATGAATTGTAACAGTTTTGACAAAGAAGAATGAGCCAAACTCTCAGTACGTAAATGCAGGTTTAGGTAACAAGGTTTCTTATGCTGGTTTTGACCAAATCATTCAACTAAATTATAACCTTGTTATAAGTGTAGTTAAAGTTCTTTTCATCACAAGGCATGAAGATCCAAAATCAGTACTGTCTCAACACCCACATGTTTGTAGATAAGAACTTAACTCTTCTTCACAAATCAGCCGCAGGCAGAGGTGTAACTTTGCGATGTGACAATGGCTTGCGCCGTGTGCCAGAGCAACAGGAAATAAAGAGAGGCCTATTTTTCAGAGATAAGATGCTACACTGTGGGGCAATGGAAACTTAGGTGCTTTTCCATTTGTGCTGTGAAATTGGAGCCTTCTTGTAGTTGGGAAATTGAAAACCTATCCAAAGCAAGCAATGTTTTAGATACCACCAGGGAATTCTTGTGGAACGACCAACGCTGTTTTTTGTCATGTTTTACAAATTGGTGGTTTGTTCTAAGCAAACCAACAACAAAAATGAAAATGGTCCCATTTTATATTACGTGTCTTATTATGCACTTACCTTAATATTTATGCTTATACTTATTGTGTCCATATGTTTTGTTACACTGTAATTAAGTTACTTACTGATATTGTACTTAAGCTTCCTATTATTATTCTTCTTAGACTAAATTTCTAAATGCTACTCCTCCTAGACTGTTCAAGCTACAACCACCAAACTCAGACTAGACCTTCAGACTGTTCTGACTTAGTGTGCTATATCAGACTCACGGTTTTCCTAAAAATGCTGATTACAACTTGGAAAAATCCCATTGATTTTCATTGAACTGTCAAAATTCAAATTCAAACACATAGTTAAACTGCCATTCCTATTTCTAAGCCATTTAAACTCATTCAAACTCATTTAATCTATCTATCTATCTATCTATCTATCTGACTATTTCTATCTATCTATCTATCTATCTGACTATTTCTATCTATCTATCTGACTATTTCTATCTATCTATCTATCTATCTATCTGACTATTTCTATCTATCTATCTGACTATTTCTATCTATCTATCTATCTATCTATCTATCTATCTATCTATCTATCTATCTATCTGACTATTTCTATCTATCTATCTATCTGACTATCTATCTGACTATTTCTATCTATCTATCTGACTATTTCTATCTATCTATCTATCTATCTATCTGACTATTTCTATCTATCTATCTATCTATCTGACTATCTATCTGACTATTTCTATCTATCTATCTGACTATTTCTATCTATCTGACTATCTATCTGACTATGTCTATCTATCTGACTATCTATCTGACTATTTCTATCTATCTATCTATCTATCTATCTATCTATCTGACTATTTCTATCTATCTATCTGACTATTTCTATCTATCTATCTGACTATTTCTATCTATCTATCTATCTGACTATTTCTATCTATCTATCTATCTATCTATCTATCTATCTGACTATTTCTATCTATCTATCTGACTATTTCTATCTATCTATCTATCTGACTATTTCTATCTATCTATCTGACTAT